>BGPR01011625.1:29023-47855 GCA_013235015.1 Araneus ventricosus | reverse complement strand
ATAGAAAACATCCGCTATTAAAAGAAATGTGCCAGAGCTTGGTATTTCATTCTTTTTCACTATACTGTGCAGCCCCGCCCCTTTGCCATACACCTGAAGATTCGGAGTGGCATAGAATTGTTGGGAGGGAAAATGCCTGGTTAATGTGATAGAGGGCGTTCTATGAGAATCTGCTCGCTTGCAGTGAAAACCGTTTTGCTGTAATTGTTTTAGCTCACATGCATAGAGATCATCTGAAAAGATCTTACGTCGTTTGGGTAGAGGAAGCCATGTTGAAATATTTCGAAGAAGATCTTGTTATTCAGTCTTTGCTCCTCTCGTGTCTCTCCAGAATGGTGGATCTCCTTTTCCTTTCACTAAAAAAGTCAAGCGACAACCAAGCATTACGTCTGAACATCAGCTGCTTCCGAGAAGAATTCTGAACCTAGAAAGATCTTAAGAAACAAAATCAAGGATAATCATACGACCAGATTAGCCGGTGGGCCGACTTCCTTGTGATAAAGCTGAAGATCTGATCATCCAGGAGTAGGAGCACTTTCACAGCTAAAATGTTACAAAGAAGACGTGATCTTGAGTCAATATAATATTCAATCGCAACCACAGAAATTAGAAATTTGTGAATTTGTGAGAGTGTGAAATTTTTTGGGGAAAATCCAATAAACACAACAAGACAAAAATTCTTAACAAGTGTGATGATGGATGTTTCTTACTTAAACACAAGCGATAAATTACATTCATGAAGTTCCTTCAAGTTCTCTCAACGACATTGTACTGAATTCAACTCCCGCTAGAGAAAAGCAAAATTTCTTCCACTCCAACCCAGGGTTCTTCAGATAATTTTGCAACTGACAATTTCATATTATTTTCTTCTGCTTTTTGTTAAATTCATCCGATTCGAATGTTTTAAAGAGAATTATAAATTTCTTTTGCAATAAAGTCATATTTTTTAAAATAAAATATAAAATTGTTCTGCGTTTTTTTTGTTGTCTTCGCGGTACTCTTGATTCATCGTGGGGATCAAATTCCTTCGAATGAAGATTGGTTTGTGTTGATGAGTACCAGTGCTAGCACTTCAGCTCAGTCTGAATTGCTGCTTAAACCAAAGTATAGAAACATATAGAAAACACAAAGATTGGATATGAAATGAACAGGAAAATAAAAAAGAGGAACAACTTTATAAGAATGCAATTATTGTGAGTGGACATGGATTTTGTCAAAACTTTAATATCACGGGAGGAGTCGGTATGACATTGTGAAACATATTTATTATGGAGGTTTGAGCGGAATGAAACATTTTCTAGTTTTATAGGGGAAACTGAATTTAGAATTGTTGGGAGAGAAAAGAATTTGAGAACGAATGAGTGGATTTGGATGATCTAAAATGTCGATAAAATGATTGTTAGACAGTTTTGTGATGTGGTCTTCTACCTTTTTAATCCCAAATCAGAGTGTATTACCGAGTTTCTTATGTACTAGAGCACGCTTGTTATAATACAAAGAACTTTATTTTGAATTACTTGTACCTTGTTGCGGTTAGCCTTAGCTGCCAACTCCCAGATAGGAGATGCCTACATCAGAATGGACTTGATTATTTGCTTATATAAAAGCATTTTGTTCTTGAGTGACAACTAGGAATATCTACCAATCAGAGGTAAACTCAAATGGGTTTTCACCCAAAACTTCTCTTTGATATATGTCCTCGAAAAGAGAGCATGTTGTCCAATTTCACACCAAGATATTTAAACTTGGTTACCTATTCAATGGGATCTTCGAACAAGACAAACGTTTCTGGTGTTAATCTCCTGTGACATTTTATGAATAAAACAGCCGTGGTTTTATCTGTGTTGACAACAATTGTCCAGAGTTCTAACTATTCTTCCAGAGTGTTTAAAAACTTTTGTAATGTTATTAGAACAAAAGTTTATGCGCTGACTTGGGCCATAACAGCCGTATCATCAGAAAAGTCCTATGAACACAAGGAATTCAATAAATCTGACAATTATTTGCTTGTTCACTGGTACAATGAGAGTTAACTTGCGTGCGATACTTTTGCTTAACAATTTCGAAACGAATGGCATTATTGATTTTCCTTTGTACCTTTAATACCGAAAGTGGAATTATCCGATGATGCAATTCTTTTGTATGAGAATTAGTCTGACATACTGTAACATTACCTTCATTATCAAGCTTCCCACATCATTATTGAGATTCAAGTCGTATCGTTACATGACTGCTAGAAATTCGCGATTACCATGAGTAGGCGTTTTTACAGTAGATAAATTTCTGGCAATGAACGGATGGCCTTCTACTATTAACCATTCAGGATACACTTTAATTTTTGGAACCTAAATAGACACAGGTAATCTTTTATCACTCTAAACAGTTATACAATAAATTCTTATTTTAATGGGTTTTCTAACAAAAGTTTTTCCTTAAGATTTATATGCTTTTTCGTTCAGAGAAGCTGTATTTGAAATTCAAATGCGAGTTTCACGAAGAATAAAGAAATCTAACTTGATATTTTTTGTATAAACTTTTCTACATTCATCGCAATTTTAAACTTTCCATTTAACGAAAAATAATTTTATACATAAATAAGTAATTCAACTGGAAACAGATGATTCATTCATAGAAAATTCCACAATACGCACTGCGCAAACCACAACCGCATGGCGTATCCCCAAATCACCTGCAAAAAAGAAAGAACAATCCCTTTGTTTCTCTGTCTGCTGCTTTAATTCTCTCGCTTCGGAACAACCTATGTGGGCACAGGAAATATGAGCTGCAGGTTTTGAGACACTTCAAGAATTTTTGAACTAAATATATATGCGGATGTAAATGATATCACACGTATACTCGGAGATTAACATTTCCCTGCATACTGAATGCTGTAAATGTTGAGGGACTAGTCTTTATTGTTGCAATCCCCGAGTGAATCCAATATACAAGAATGGTTTTTAAAAAAAATTGCAAGGGTAATAAGAAATTATTTATTAGCATTAAACAGAAAATACAAAAGGGAAATAATAGGCATACTTGTCGATCACTTTTCCACATAATCACCAAATCTCTTTAGACATCTGAACACAGGACCAACTTGTTTAACCCGGCTTGGAAGAAATCACGTCCGTGCTAATTCAGTCAGTTCTCGTTTTCGTGAGTCAGTCAGCTGTTTCTACAACGCTTTCTGAAGAGAAGCATGTTCCAGATAAGTGTTCCTTCAATTTCGGGTAAAGGAAATAGTCACTGAACCATCGTGAAGCTATCCGACGCAAAAGCCCTCTATGTTGAATGATGGTTTCATTCTTCTGCATGACAATACCCATACTGCTCGCCAAACTCAAGAATCGCTGCAAAGGTTTAAGTGGTATGTCTGGAGCCGCCCTCCATATTTGGCACCTAATCTGGGTTCCAAACAATTATCTGAAACAATGTTCTCTTCAGACAGTGATGTGAAAAGAGTTGACGAGAACTGGCTCAATGGGCAGGGATGTGATTTCTACGAAGCCGGGTGAAACAAGCTAGTACTGGGTTCATATGAATGCCTAAATAGATTTGGTGATTATGAAAAGTGTTCGCCAAGTATGCCTCTTCTGTATTTTATATATATTGTTACCCTTTATTACCCTTGAAAACTTTTTTTGGCTCCATCCTTGTTTATATCCTCTAACACAACCATGTGTTCTCACAACCTTGGCCTGTATTGTTCCAAGTATGATGACTAGATTTAATGCTTATTGAGTAAGACAAAACAAGGTAACACGGGACACCGGAGTCGAAGTGATTCAAGATTTTATCGTCAAAAAATATTTCTATTTAAAATATTTTTTGAAATATTTTATGAAGATATAATCTTGAATCTCTTGCTTCTCTGTCTGAATCTTAGTGTGGAAACGAGGTTTTGAGATTTTATCTACCTGTAATTATCTTAATAGAATTTTCCAATTAGCTTTCAATAAAATGAATTGAATATTTATCATTGTTTCATTTATTCGTCAAGAATAGATGTCCTTTTAAATCCTATAAAAAAAGGAACTTAAGTGCTGTTGACTCATAAACCAGTTGAAAATTTCACATAAATGTAATTTGTGTTAAATAAGTTTTTGGAATTAACTACAAAATTTTAATAACTTAACCTTCTTTTGGTACAATATAATTCCATCTTTGATATGAGAAAGCCTATCTCATACAAGAATTCATACATATTTAAGTGAAGATATTCAGATGTTAAACTTTTTCTGCGGATGCTACAAGCTTCAAATGGGATTCTGTCAGAAAATGTATTGTTCTATTCCAATAATGAATAAAAAATACAAGGAAGGCAGCATAAAATCTCGATGAATTTTTGATTTTAATATATTAATGCTGCCAAGAACTTCATGCTGTGTGGGTGCGGTTCCTTTAAGAGCATCACACTGGAAAGGTGATTGACATCTCTATTAGTAAATTCTTCCATTATCATTTGTAATATAATAAAAATGCAAACTAATGGTAAAAAGAGTCATCGGATTCGTTTTCATGACAATACAAAATTATAGATTATTACAAATGCAACAAGGAAAATTCCTTAGTCATAATTAATTAATATTTTTTTAAATCTAGCAAGAAAACATTTTAAATATTATAATTTTGCATGTCATTAAAATAAAGGTATCCTAAATATGTTGTAAAAGTTTTGCTAAAATGAAAAAAATAACTAATTGATTTTTCATATTATTAAATCTATTTCAGAAACTCAGAACATATACTTACTTTACATTTTGTTGTTATATGTGTTACTAGCTTATACACACGGCGTTGATCGGGATAAAAATATTTTCAAGTCTATGTACTTGTAGCACTTTAAAATTAATTAAAAATATTTCGCTGTAGCGTCTTTTATTGATTTTTGTTCGTCCTTTCTCGTGTCGTGGTGAAGCTGGAACAAACATACATATATATAAAAGCATTTATACATTAGGGTGGCACGCTCTTCTATGGAGAAAAAAAAGTTATTATTAATCAAAACCTACCTATGCGGAAAAGATGTTCTATGGTATGGAGATTAAGAGAAAAATAAAATAAAAAATTAAATTTTAGGTTAAGAACCGCCGCAAGGGGGTTGAATTTTTGAAAAAAACGGAAAAATACCTAATTTTGATTATACGATTTTTTTTAAAAAATTATTATTAATTAAAACCTACCTATGCGGAAAAGATGTTCTATAGTATGGAGATTCAGAGAAAAATAATAAAAAAATTTAAATTCAAAATTTAATACTGCCGCAAGGGGGTTGAATTTTCGAAAAAAATGGAAAATACCGAATTTTGATTATGCGATTTAAAAATAAATATTATTATTAATCAAAACCTACTTATGCGGAAAAGATGTTCTATAGTATGGAGATTAAGAGAAAAATAATAAAACAATTTAAATTCTAAATTTATTACTACCGAAAGGGGGTTGAATTTTCAAAAAAATGGAAAAATACTTAATTTTGATTATTGATTATACGATTTTAAATTCGAAATAATTGTTTTTTTCTGCAATATAAATAAACAAAAGTGATGATTAATGAGTAGTGAGTAGTATAATGTACATTGAAACATTTTATGACTCAGCTCCCCCTCCCCACACCGTCAAACCAATCCGGTTAAACAACTGGAGCAGTAGGCAATGACTTTGCGTGCTTTCAGAATTCTTCGAAGGGCTAATTCCCTTATGTGATTTCTGTCGTCAGCTAGCATTGATATCAGGACATTTTCTGGATGGCCAAAACTTCAGTTTCTTTTAATAGCAGGGTCTATGAAATTCGAGAAATAACGCGATAGAACGATTGATTGATGCAAATGTTATGCCTCATAAATTATGGTTTCGTTTTGATCTTGAACCACATAGACGCATAGACTTTTGTAATGAATGTCGTTAATGTCAAAAAAGCCTCGAATGAATTTTCGTGAGCTACATTGAACCTGAGAATACTGTTCTAAGCCACCTTGAGTGGCAAACTTTTCCAGGGTTTGTCTTCGACAGACTTTCTCTGCAATGTCAGCAGTTTATGACTTCACAAATTTCGATTAAGTACAGTTGATCAGTACTTAAGTCTTTCTTGTTAATCACTTCACATAGCGTGTTTTCTATTGGCGTGGATGAAACTACAGATATCTTCTCACATCCGACCAACGATTTTCTTATTTCGCCAGTCAGGCTTCTGGACCCAGTTGTGGTTTTATCCACGTGCGCGAAAAGATGACGTAGTGGAAGCTCGTTGACGTGTAACTGGCACACAAACCATTGTAGTGAACGATTCAGGATCAGTTCCATGTTACGGATAATACCTCCTTTGACATCTGTGTTGACAGATGTTCCGTCGAAACCAACTTTGTTACATCTATGTCATTGTCAACGCATGACAAAAAAAACTATATATGTTATTTCCAATAATTTGCGCTCTCCCGAAATTTACAGACACGTGGCCGATGTACTCAGAGCCAGGTTCTTTTACCAAGCTTATGTGTTCTTCTATTATGACCTTTCTTCTGTTGTCTTCCATGGATAGAGTCCTGTCTTTTCGCCCATCGAAGTATAAACCAAACTGGCCATGATCATAATCTTTTATGACCTGAGACAATAGAGTGGTTCTAGCCTTTGTTCTCCCACGCCGAATTTTAATTTTGTCAGCAACGTTCAAAACATTGCTTCCTGAGATAATGCCCACATCTTGAAAAGCAGCTGACACGATGGCAGCGCCTGCTCGGTCGGAAATACCAAATCGGTCCAATGTTCTAACTGCAGCTAAAACTTTTTCACTACAGGTAGTCCTGTGTGCACCCAACCGGCACAGTTGCTGTCATGGCATCAGACACGGGGACACGGGGCGGCGTTCTGTCCCTGCAGGTGTGACTGTGGGGAAGATTCCATGAAGTACCACTTCCGACTTATGGAGGCGTGGGAGGATAAAGTAGGAGACAGAAAAAAGATGGGATTGCCTACTGCTCTAGTTGTTTAGCCGGACTGATTTGACGGTGTGGGGAGGGGGAGCTGAGTCATAAAATGTTGCAATGTACATTATACTACTCGCTACTCATTAATCATCTCTTTTGGTTATTTATATTGCAAAAAAAAAACAATTATTTTGAATATAAAATCGTATAATCAATAATTAAAATTAAGTATTTTTCCATTTTTTTTTTGAAAATTCAACCCCCTTCCGGTAGTATTAAATTTATAATTTAAATTTTTTTATTATTTTTTTCTTAATCTCCATACCATAGAACATCTTTTCCGCATAAGTAGGTTTTGATTAATAATATTGTTTTTTTTTAAATCGTATAATTAAAATTCAGTATTTTTCCATTTTTTTTCAAAAATTCAACCCCTTTGCGGCATTATTAAATTTATAATTTAAATTTTTTTATTATTTTTTTCTTATTCTCCATACCAAAGAACATCTTTTCCGCATAAGTAGGTTTTGATTAATAATAATGTTTTTTTTAAATCGTATAATTAAAATTCAGTATTTTTCCATTTTTTTCAAAAATTCAACCCCTTTGCGGCATTATTAAATTTTGAATTTAATTTTTTTTATTTTTCTCTTAATCTCCATATTATAGAACATCTTTTCCGCATAGGTAGGTTTTAATTAATAATAATTTTTTTTAAAAAATCGTATAATCAAAATTAGGTATTTTTCCATTATTTTCAAACATTCAACCCTCTTGCGGCGGTTCTTAACATAAAATTTAATTTTTAATTTTATTTTTCCATTTATCTATATACCATAGAACATCTTTTCTGTATAGGTAGGATTTGAAATTCTGAAAAAAAAATTTTCGATCCACCCTAATATACATACATTCATATATACATACATACGTTGAGTTTTATATATATAGATCATAAATTTTTCCCCTATGTTTAAATTATTTATCATATATACGCGTCCCTGTATGCTAGCCGAGGCTGCGTTGTTTTTTTTTATTTTTTTATTTTTTGCATTGTACTGTGTTAATTTGTGGTGTCCTGTATTTTTTCCCTTATTTTCTTTATTATTAGTATTTTATTTTAATTTTGTTTAGTTATTAATAAAGAAATTGTGTCGAGGAAAGTTTGAAATTGTGTATAGGGAAGTTTGAAATTGTAATAAGAAATTGGGTATAGGTTGTTTTAACCTTTATCTTATGAATCAGTGTGCCTTGTATTGAATTGTTTCACTCTAATATCGACTTTTCTGCCGTTCTTCGGAACCGTCAGTGGCTCGAAATTTGTATGTTCGTAACGACAGGTCAAATTAATAATTATTATTAAGTTTCTTATAGATGCATAGTTTAGGACTATTACTGCGTTTAAAATAATTTCATGAGCCTTGAAACCCCAGGAAAACGCCTTTCCAAAATGTTTCAGCAATTTTGGACACGATTGTAGATTCTTATCTTATTCCTAGAAGCGTCTATAATCACTCATATTTATAATCGTAGGAGATGTAATATAAATTCATATATTCTTAAGAAAGCATTAATTTCCATTGAAAAGTAATTCATACATAAGCAGATCCCCTGATCACCGAAAAAAAGAGTGAAATCTTACGTTATTGACCTTTAGTGAAATAATACTATTGCAAAAGTCTTACTGTGGGTGTATGGTGTATACAGTCCAACACGCAGGATAATGAAGGTTTATTTACAAATATGCAGGAAAACACGTAGCACAAGTACAGGAAACAGTAGTTCTTGCACAGATTACCAATGTAAACAGACAACAATTCACAGGTAATAACAGTTCAGCACTTTGTTATCTAACAACACAAACAGTCAGCAAATAACTAATAACTAGTAGACAATAACTGCACTTTCAATAGCGCTCTGCTCACCAGCTTCCTAGCTCGCACTGCGGACGAGCTCCAAAGACGTTCACGCTCCAAGACGATCCCAGTCGATCAACCCCTCCATCATCCAAGCGCTCTCCTTATATAATTTTCCCCGGTAGGCCGTGACGTCACATAGAATTAATTATCTGGTACATTCAAGCGTATCTTCTCTCCTAATGCAAATACCGAGAAGATTCCAGCACCTTTGAGATCCCATATTTCGTCGCCGAAGTCGCCAAATTTGTCGCCAAGTTTGTCGCCAAGGTCGGGGAACCAGACGTGGTTGCTGCTAGCCATCCCATACTTATCCCTGTAGAACTCTCTTCCCAACCATAAGACTCACATTGCTGGGAAGCGACTTTCCATGTTCGTAACAATACTGAACTTTGGTTCACTCCAATAACTTAGCGTGTGCTATCCAAAAGGCATAGAGTCTCAAGTATTCCAGAGTTTTTATATTTTTATTTCCACCCTCTTTTATAACATCCGATAGCCAGTTATCGATCTAGCTAAGATGGAAAGACGATATCCTTTCTGTTCGGTTATAATCTGCAGGGTTTTTAAAGAAATGGAAAAAGTATTAATTAACAGATAAGAAACAGAATCTTGACTCAAAGATGCAGTTCAATAATCTCAATATATTTATGTCAGAAATGCATTGCAATCTTTACTTGTCTTTTGCTGTGAATCACTCGTTCCTTAACTGTGCACCGCTACTTCCTAAGGAGCCTCGACTTCCCAACAGGGGTGCCGCGAAATAGTTTATAATTTTCACAAGTACTAAAGCTCAGAGAATTTCAATTCTATTTGCTACTCTTTATTTGTACGAAGTTGGATTCTTGCATTCCTTGTCTTAAAATCTGAGTATCCTGCAATGTGTAGAAGGGCGTGATGGTAGCTGTGGTCAATTCAATCCACGATTTGATAAAATTCGTCTTGACGAACAGACTCATCAAACCCACTGATTGTTATATTTATTAACTAGCAGTACGCGCACGGCGTTGCCCGTGGAATCAGGACTTCAAAAAGTGGGTGAAAAAAAGTGCACAATGGCACGAAAAAGTTTTGAAAACAGAAGCAAAGCAAAAAATACACATTATTGATATTCCCGCTTATTTTTCTTTGCGAATGACGTCACGTGCCGCGAAGAAGGTCACGTTGCAATAATGCATTGTGGGATGGTCCGGAGAATCTCTCGCTGTTAAATCGCGCTACGAAAAAACTGTTTGAACCGATCAAGGGAAAAATTCATTTTTAAAAAACGAAAAGAGATATTTTAATAGTTCTAGTTTTAAATCGGACATAAACGTGCCAATTGTAGGCTGAAAAAAAATGAAAATTATAGAGATGTTAGAACGTCAGATGCGATAATTTAAAGAAATCTTTATTAAAAATTACCATAAAAGTAACTATTTTTCAATTTTTTTCCAAAATTCAGTAAATTACGTCAGAAATTCAAAACTAACTTCATTAGAACGGAAATCGCATGCTCTTTCCGATGGTGTATCTATTTTTGTCGTAAACTTATTCGTAACTATTCTATTGAGGAATTAGTGCGAAAAATCAACCAAAACAACACAAAACATTAAATAAAAAAAAATTCTAGATTAAAATTTAAAATTTCGGCTTCGAGGTGCATTGAGTCACCATTACGACTACCTGTGTGCCAAATTTCATGGCTGTAAGTGCGATAGATTCGTCTGGACATCGCAGACAAACACACACGCACGCACACAAACATTGCCTTTTATAAGTATAGATGTCTGTTCAATGAATTTATATGAGACCTAAAATGCGTTTTATTTATTTTATCTTAGCTAAATGACGTGAAAACAAAATAAATGAAATTTCCAACTTTTCATCTCAAATATTTACATTTGTAATACAAAGCTATAAAGACAGTATGAAAGTAATAAAACAATTGAAATTTGCATGTAAAAAGCAAGAAGCCAGTTTTATAGTCATTTCATTGTAAAGGTCGCCCGTATCTCTGAAATACAAATAGTAGATTCGCAGAGTCCTTTTAACGCCTCGAATTCCAAACGATGAATAGCAGTTCGTCGAAAGGATCATATTTAGATTCATGGAATATTGAATATTTCATAAATATATGCTGAGTGTATGTAAGTTACAAACTGCTCCTTTTTCTCTGAAGTAATATTTTTTTTAACGAAAATTGATGTTATGAAGTAAGAATTCACTTTTTCTGAAGTATGAGGAAATCTATATCAACACCCATAAAGTAATAGAGCATGTAATGCATTTTGATAAGAAATATATTCATTCTTTAGGTTATTTTTATATGATATCTTCATGTATCAGATATCTTTATAATATACGTTTTCATATTCGTATATTACTTTTTCGTAGAGGGCTATTATTCGCATGTCTCTATATTATTGTTTGCTCTCGGTTTTGTATACACATTTAGTGGTGATATTAATCAAAACATGGCATTTTATTTAAATAAAATGTAATCCAATAATAAATGGAGTAGGAAATAGATTTTCATACAAAATATTACATGGCTAAAATGTTGAATTTTCTAAATACATATACTACAACATTTTTTTCAAGTTAAACAAAGCAATTTTTTCTGCTTATTCATATCCGTTGGTTTGAATGGTTTCTTTGGTAAGATAAGTTCGCAGCACAAACTGAAGAAGATCGATTTTTTTCTCGCATTACAATCTTATAAAATTTCCAAAAAAATCGCATAGCTTGATCTTACAGTCTAAAATAATAATATGCAAAATCATTTCTTCCCATCTGTCATTTGATTTATAAGTATTTTAAAATTTATTGACATAGGAACCACAAAACTCTCAAGTAAGAGGGGCACTCTATACAGAAAGGAAGCCTTGGGGTAGATTTTATACTTCTTATTTGAAAAGGAATTTGAAAGAAATATCATTTGTATGATCAATCAGTGCGGCTATTTTAATAGTTCCCGTCTTTGAAAAAGACTTGGTCATTTATTATTAATTCATCTATAATTGTTTTCATAGCAACGATTATCATTAATCTATTTTTCAATTTGCCATGCTATTAAATTATTCTTTTAGTGTGTATATTTTTTGTTTCTCTTCTATTATTTATTTAGTCTTTTGTAAAAGCAAAATCCAACTAAAACTGTCCTCGGTACACTGATCTGCTCTTTTTGAGGCCAAAATTCTAAATGCAATGCACCTAAGGTAATAGGTTTTAAAAATGCCATTTCAGAGCCTTTGATCACTTGGACAAGAAAACAGAAGAGAATCATTAGCCAATTCGAGAAAAAACAATAGCGAAAGCACATCGATGTGGCGAAACATAAGTACCAAGAATTGTTTACTTATATACGAGGACGAATTTTTCGTATGAGTCTGGTACACAGTCAGGCCATTTCTATTATATTAATCATGCATATTTTTAAATTTAATTGTAAGGGGATGCACTGTTTCAATTGCAACATGTCGCAAGCTGTGAACGTCGATTCAGAGCGGGATGCTACGGTGAAGCGTTTTAGGGATAAACTAAATGATTTGCAGAATATTTTAAGAAAGTTTCTGAAAAGAAATCTTCTAATGCTCAAGATAAGAATGATTTTTCGAATCTTAAGGCGGGCATCTTACTCCTATACATCGAGGCAGTTTCTTTGTTCCTGACAAAAAATGAACTCAGATCGTTCAGGTACGATCATAGATCTTTTTATTGAGATGAAAAACGAGTTTGCGTCTTTCCGGCATGGCATTTACAATAAAGATGATGCCTTTTCTAAACTATTAAATCTAACAATCAGTCTGGTGAGTCTTTATCACCCTTTTTTACCTAGTCTACAACAGGAAATTTCCGAAGCCGAAGAAAAATCTAAAATTTCAACGTACGCTTCTGTGCCTAAGGAGTCTATTCTGGTACCCCCGGTTGGGTGGTAGTTGGGTTGGGTTCCACACGTTAACAACGGAACCCAACCCAACCGGGGGTACCAGAATAGACCCCTAAATCTACTTCTGCTTTACCCAAACGTCAATCTAATGTCATTAGTCGTGAAGTCAAGGAGAAAAAAATCAGTTCGAAACTTGTATTAAATGGAGCTGTAAAAAATTCTAATCTAGAAATTGTTGGTAAAATGCCTAATAGAAACGCAATTTTTCTATCTAGATTGGGTCCTAGCACCACTGGCAACGATATTACCAACTATTTGAGTTCGCAGAAATTGCAATATCTTCAACGCAACAGACTTAAAACCAAGTTTCAATCCTATGCGTCTTTCCACATAGAGGTGTATGAATGTGACCTTCCGCTAATATTAGATGCATCGTTTTGGCCTGAGGGTTGCCTTATCACTGAGGTTTATGGCAAACTTAGAAAAGACCAGATTTCTCAAGCAGTTACTTCAGAATCAGTCATCAACAATCTTCCTGAATCGAATTTTTCAACGCCCACAGTCTCGAAATGACTCTCTTTATTTTATCAAAACGTACGTGGTCTTCGCCCGAAAATATCTGATTTTTAGAGTTTTGTGGCTTCTGACGATCAAGATGGTATTTTAATTACCGAGACCTGGCTTTGTGAAGATATTGATTCTTTAGAACTTTTCGTCGATAGATACCTGGTATTCCGAAGGGACCGTGGTTGCTCATCAAATTCATGCAGACGTGGTGGAGGTGTTCTTATAGCTGTTAGAAAGTGTTTTTGTGCCTGTAATTTGGACCTTCCTGGATCGGACTTCGAAGTAATCTGGATATCAATCAAATTAAATCACAGGTAAAAAATGCTTGTTTGTGTTGTTTATTTTCCGCCCTCCTCTCGTGCCGGCACACATTTTGAATTTTTTGATTGTTCTGAAAGTTTTGGTTTTTTCTGATAACATTTTCATCTGTGGTGAATTTAATTTATCTATCTATGACGATTTTGGTGATAACAAGAACCCACTTGTAAACGAATTCACAAATTTTGTGAATCTTTACAATTTAGTTCAATTTAACAATACTTTTAATTGCAATGATAAATTTCTTGATTTGATTTTAACTGATATTGATTTTAGTCATATTTCTGTCTGGCACCTTTGGTTCCCGAGGACAAGCATCCTCCTGTTCTGTCAATTTCCATTTGTTTTGTTGCTGACCACCCCATTAAGAAGAATGTGAATATATCTAGATATGATTTTAAAAGGGCTGACTTTTTAACTATTTGGTATTTGTTCCGTGAGATTGACTGGAGTTTTTTGCTTAATTTTAATGACACTGACGAAGCAGTTTTTAGCTTTTATAACTGTTTAAATGATGTTTTTAGTCCTACTATTCCTTCGAGACAAACTGTTGCTAGGAGATTTCCCTTCTGGTACTCAATTGAAACTAGAAAACTTTTAGAAAGGAAAGGCAGGGTCCGAAGGTTGACTTTAAAAGGTATAAATCCTGATTCAGTTGATGAATTTAGAACTCTACGCTCTGCTGTTAAGTATAGTATCCAAAAAGATTATAACACATATCTGCGGCTCACGGAAAATAATCTAATTTCGGATCCTAAAAAAAAATTTGGTCTTATTTTAATAATAAAAACATCAATTCACTTAACAGTTTATACTATAATAACGTGTGTTATGAGAATGATGGTGATATTGCAAATGCTTTAACTGACTATTTTAAATTTGTATTCAAATCTAGCACTAACTATGATATAAAGGATGAGTTCAGAAGCAGCTCTATTGGTGATTTGGTTAAAATCGATAGCGTTACTTATGATGACGTGGTTTTGGCAATTTGTGAATGAAAAGCTTCTCTAACTGTTGGTGTAGATAACATTCCTTCTTTTATTATTAATGGATGCGCAGGATTTTTTCATTTACTCCCTTCTTATTTTGTTTAACCTGCCGTTGAAATCAAATGTATTTCCTCATGTCTGGAAGCAAACAAGAATTATTCCTGTTCTTAAAAAAGGTGCTGCACAGGACTGTAAAAATTATCGACGCATTGCTAATTTAAGTCTCATGTCTAAGATTTTTGAAAGTATAATACATAAAAGGCTTTTCCACCAAGTTAAGAACCTGATTTCTTCATCTCAACACGGTTTTATTCCAAAACGTTCAACTGCCACTAATTTATTTTGCTTAACAAATAAGATTATTTCTTCATTTCAAATTTGCCCACAACTTGATGTTATTTACACCGATTTCTCGAAGACCTATGACTATTGATTTTGGTATTCTTTTAAATAAATTACATGGTCTTAGTTTTCATGTTAAAGAGACGGATTGGCTTCATTCTTATTTATGTAATAGGACAATCTATGTTTTTTAATAATGCTATTTCACGTGAGTTCTCGGGTACTTCCGGTGTCCCACAGGGCTCTAATCTTGGACCTCTGCTTTTTATTTTATTAATGACCGTATTAGCGTTTTTAAGTACTCTGAGTGTCTTTTATTTGCTGACGACTTGAAATTGTTTAGTTCAATGAATTCCAATCTAGATGCTGTCCTTTTGCAGAGCGATCTTGATCGTCTTTTTTAAGTGGTGCACAGCCAACAAGTTACACCTGAACATTGAAAAATATCGTATTCTTAGTTATACTAGAAAAGCACAGCCTTTGAATCATGTTTATAAAATTAATGATCTTGTTCTATCACGCTCAGATTCAGTCACGGATCTTGGTATCATCTTTGACACCAGAATTGATTTTTCCCAACTCATTAATTCCATGGTCTCTAAGGCTATATCGTAGACTTGGAATTCTTAAACGCAAAACTAGGGAAGTTTCGAGTGAAATTGCCTTGAAGGTTTTATGCTACGCTCATGTATGATCCAGTCTGGAATAATGTAGTATTATTTGGGATCACAATTACTGTAATCCCAGATAGCAATTTCAGTTTTCAGCAAGCTTGCCACAAATTTGTCATGACAAGAGTGCAAGCTTGCAGCAAGTTAACGAAAGCTTCGAAGTCATCATAGAACGAATTTGCAGCAAGCTTGCCGTGCAAACTCATTGCAAATTATAGCAAAAACAGAGTACGAACACAGCCTCGGAATAGAACTCGCGACCTACCGCTTAGTAGGCAGACGTCGATACCACTCCGCCTGCTCGACTACGAGAGGAGAAGATAGATTTCGCTAATACATCGTTCGATTCGATTCGTATGGGATTTATTTTAAACTCTTTTCTTGATTTCATTAATTTTTTAAGTTGAGAATATGATTTGAAGTCAAAGAGAGAGCGACTTTCGCTAATAATTACGTTTTGTTAGTAGAATAGATTATGAAATTAGAATTCAAAAGTAATTACTGTAAAATGGGACAAAATGTATAAGTTATTATTTTTCAACAAACATTGACTGTTTTTACGGTTTAAATTTGTTTATAAATGTTAAAATTTCAACATTAAGAAAAAGGCGATATAGTTTTCTTTAAAGTAAAAACTTTTAGTAAAAAGATGGAAAATGTTTCAATTTTTTTTTTTATAAAAAAGTTAGTTTTTTACAAATTATTATTGATTTATTGAATTAATAAAAAGAAGGACGGTCTAGGAGATGCTATTAAAAATCGTATATTTTTTTAAAAATAGAGACAAAGATAATTATCTCTTTGTGCTATCTTTGCATCAAGCTTGTTTTGCAAATTGGCATTGCAAAGGAGGTGGCGCTATTTGTCATGGTGAACTTGCAGCAGACTTGCAATGCCAGGAAGGTGGCGCTAGTTGTCACGGCGAATTTGCTACAAGTTCGCTTCAAATTTGACGCGTCAAATTTGCTATGACAAGCTAATATCAAGTCAAAATCAAACTTGCTGCAGACTTACGTGCTCTCTGGGATAAAATCGAAATTATTGAGCGAATTCAAAACAACTTCTTGCGATATTTGCTTTACAAGAATAATGGAATTTACTTGCAAGATATATCTTCTTCATTTCTAGGTGATATGTTTAATATACATAGTTTGTGTTTCAGAGGAGATGATTTTTGTGTTCTTTTCTTCTACAAGGTAATGAATGGTTCGATCGATTGTACCGATATACTGCGCTCTATAAATTTCGCTGTGCCTGCCAGATATTTAAGGAACCAAAGTTATTTTCCTAATGTGTATTCTAAATCTAATTATATTAACAGGTTCACTGTATATAAATTTTATAAGACTTTTAACAGGATCTCTGGTGAACTGGACATTTATCATACGTCTCCTACTGTTTTTAAATCGAATTGTTTTCAACTTTTAAGTACATGACCTGTTTTTTTCTTACGCTTGACTATACATATTAAGATTTTTATTCGTTGGTCTAGTGTTTGTGTGTGTTTGACTTTTTTAACCTTGCTTTTATAATAGATTTTTTATTTAATGTTCTAACTTTTTTTTAAAAAAATTGTGTGATTTTTTTATAATTTTAATGTGACGGTGGGCAACATGGACTTTTGGAGCCTCAGTGTGTTTATAGTGCTTTTGTAATTGAGTGTTTTCATTTTTAAACATTTATGTGTTTACATTTTTATAATTAATGTGGTTTTGATCTTTGATCTGTTATATTCTCTGCAGTCACATTTTTTCCCTTTGTGTTTTAATTCTCTTTGTGGATTGTGTTTTTTGTATGTTTTTGATCATGCACTCTTTAAATGGAGTCATCTCTGTAGTGTGCTTTCTTCGAATAAATAACTAAAATATCAAAAGTCCTTCTAAGACTGGGATACCATTTAATCCTATGTTAATCTAAGTAATTTGGACAGTTCAGTCCCAAATACTAATTATTTTAGAATCCGTGGTTCACGTTAATAATTATAACCTTATCAATAGTATATATGGTTATTAGAAGCGCATGCAGTTTAATCAACATATTTTTTTATGAAATACACTCAAGCTTCTAATGTAGCTTGGGATACGCGCTTTCAAATAATGTCTTAGCGAACAGGAAACGAGAGCCTCCTTTTTGCTTTGCTACCGGCAGTGCATTTTCGTCAATCAGCCATGATTGCAGGAAGCTCGTTTGAGGCTGCAACCGAAGATTTATTCATCACGGAAAGTCATTTGTTTCACTAATGATGGGGACAAAATATCCTCATTTAACTTGATTAGAAGTGGATGGATAATTATGATGAGAAACAGTATATTTCAGATCAATGATCTTTAAAGCAGATTTAATAGAAAAAAATTCTTCGCTCATGTCTACTATACCACTGTCTTTTTTTCAAAAAAATATCCATAAAAAGGTGCAGATATGAAGATTTAAGAAACAACGTTCAATGTTATGAATGAACTGATCTTTAATCCAAAATTTTGCTTTGGGTGTATAGTATTTTAAGAGTGTTTTTTTATGTTTATGTAGGATTTAACTGACGTGTTCCTTGGAGAGGCAGTCTGTTATTCAGAATTTACCATCCTTTGAGCCTCTTTAATATTTGATTATTCTTTCGGATTTACTCAAATACAGAAATACTATACAAACTTTTGTTTATATCCAGAAGGTAAGTCATTTAAAATTTGCATACTAAATCAAAATGGTCTCAACAAGAATGATAACTTTTAACGTAACGTATACTATTGATTCAGAAGATATATTCAAGTTCACATGCGAACATTGATAGTCCATGCGAACATTTCTAATTGTTTATTAATTTATTTTTGTAGGATTCTGTATAGGTAATTTTTGAAAGAAATATCAGATATTTAGAGACGTATTTATAATTGCTGTTTCAGTTCAATTTTATATCTTTCTAAAACTATACATGTTTGTTATAAAGTAAACATCGCTCTTTCAAATATTATAACTTTAAAAATATCAGTTACAATCCTCAATGCTAATAAACCCTCTGATTCCTAAGTCCATTGAAATAAAGGGTCCTCAAAGTACGGAAACGTCCGAGGCCCTCTATCAAAGATAAGGGAAATTCACTTTCCCCGTCAAAAACCACGACAGCTGGCATTGTCCGAATTGTGAGAAAACTCCCCTCTTCCCTAAACACATCTGGGCGAGCCACTCTAACAAAGAAAGCACGCGCCGCGGGTGTGAAATCAATCACAGTTAACGGAAA
>BGPR01011625.1:0-14023 GCA_013235015.1 Araneus ventricosus | reverse complement strand
GTTGCATAATATGTATGGTGTTTTATCTAATAAAAGTTTTTTCAGCATTTATTCAGTCCAGTTTATAATATCCCTTTATGTTGAATAAAAGATGAGAAGTTAAGCATTATATTCTCTAAGAAATATAGAAAAACTATTTTACCTCTATTTCTTAAGAAATCGCTTATAATTTATATCAAAAACATTTTGATGCTATTTTGTTAGTAACTGTAAAAGAGATGTTAATTATCTTTAACAGCTACTATATTTATGGACTAGAATTCTTAGTCCACCTGAAAAGCACTTCGCTTCGGGATAAATCGCTGCTTTAGAACTTCCATCAATCCTTCGAACTCTGACAAACTGTACTTTCCATACCTTAGGCAACTTATTCCAGTGAGAAAAATGATTTACCGGAGTTACTTTTGGCAATTTTTCTGAGTGAGAATCATTTACAAAATTCTCGTTAAAATGAATTATTAATTTGCAGAAACGAAATCTCAATTTTTTTCCCCTTGTACGAAGTCAAATTTATGGAAGAATGTAGTACATACTAAATTTTAGACTTTACATATCTACATTTGAAAGGTTCTGTTGGTTTTAAAGAATCTTTGGAACATTACAGCGAGAAGATCACTAATTGCAGTTTATATATATATACAAAATAGAAATAAACTTTTTTCGATAAGGAATTTTTTAAATTCTTATTAAAATGAATGATTAAATGAGATTGATAGAAATTTCAATCTGATTTTTCTTGAAATTGGCAAAGAATTTTTAAAGACAATATTGCATTAAGGCTAATTCAAACTTTACATTTCTACATTTATAAAGTACTAACGTTATTTAATGAAATATACAATATTTTCTGTGGATTAGATACTAAATATAAATCAAACTAAACAGAGAAAAACTTTACTTTTGTTTTCCATTTTATTATTTTGGTTTTTAAAATGTTGGATTTTAGTATATTTTAAAGTTATTTCTATTTTCTAAAATTTTATAATTGAAGATTTCACGCTTGAAAGCTAACCAATTTCATCATAAAGCTGATTTGCATTTAATAATCAGAAACATTGTTAATAAACGGAACAATAAATGCATGTATTATTTATTGTAAAGTGAAGAAAATGGATTTAACTTTTGAGTGCTTTAGATATTTATAAAATATTGCCATCCGAGTATTTCTCGGAAACCAAACAATGAAAAGAACTATGCATTTCCTCGAGGGAGAGTTCCTTATAATACAAGTCTCTTTTCGATAAACAATAATCTGTTTTTCCGTCTCTATCGCCTATTCCATAAGGAATCGAAAGTATGCTACCAATTGGCATTTTACTTATATCTTCATGTTAGGAATGCTATCACACTTGGAGAAAAAAAAGCTGAAGAAAAGCATCGATTCAAATTATAAGTGTCTTATTTTGGTCATGTTCGCCTTCACAGTTTTTGTATTTTTTCCTCTTACCTTTACTTTGTTAGAACAACTGGTTCTGAACTACATCCCTCAAGAATCAAGAAAAAATATATCAACAAATAAGTGATAAAAGAAGGGAAAAACTGTGATTTTCCTCTTTGCTCTGAGAAGTGAAGTATTTTATGTTTTAGGCTAGATTTTTGTTTCACTTTTCTTTTTATATTTTTCTAGCAACAGATTCCGAGGTTCGTTTCCGTTTCCTCACCCGAGGTTTCGATCAATGAAAAAGAATGTATCAGAGGAACAAAAAAAATCTAAAAAGTTCTTGAAGGTATGGAACGGAAGAAAGTTTGCCGTAGCTGATTTTTAGTTTAAGCACACATATCGAGCATATTGGCTTTTACGTTCTCAACCGTATAAAGATAAAAAAAAGTAGAGTTCATATTTTGCGTTCAGGGTAAATTCCTCTTTTAATATACACTGTAAAAAATATCCGTGTTTTTCCCGGACTTTTTCCGTATATTTGACGGTTTAAAGCTGTTTTGTTGACAAAACGGTTTTTCCCCGTTTTCCGCTCCAGCCATAAACGGTTTAAAACCGTCAGTTCAAATTCTATTTTTCGTCATATGGTATTGCTTTCCTTATGATAACTTTCCCTTTTCTTAAATGTAATTTTATTGCATTCATTTCATGTTTTTAATAGGGTTCCATCTCCGCTATTGTTTACACATGTTGCAGTAACCTGTTGTCACTCATGAAAGCTAACCTTAAAACACGTGTTCTGGCAATAGTTGATTTTTACACCACTAGGTGGCGCCACTAGAGCTATAGTGACTTTAAAACTCAAATAGATTATTTTTACTTCATTTTTTGAAGCCTCCGGTGGTCTAGGGGTTAGAGCGGCTGCCTTTTGTTTCTATGAACACGGTTTCGATCCCCGGCTCGGAGGAGTTCGAAGTTTTGTCACCATCTTGCATCGAAATCGTCCAAGTAAGTTCAATTAAAAATTAGATTAATTGAAACTAATAATAAAGCCTTGATTAATCGATAATACACATCAGCACGTTTCAACTCAACTCGAACAGAAGGAGAAAACAACTCAACTCAGTCGATGAGATCACTTACTTCGATGATTTAATTTTTAACGAGAAAACTTGATCTCATACGGTAAAAAACCGTTGCGACTAAGAATTTACTTCGTAACTTTTACGGTTTTGCACAACCAACCCAGCTGCCGGTTTAAAACCGTGAATTTTACGGGATTTTTTTTACAGTGTAGTACAGTGATCAAGCCATAAAACCAAAACCATTAATTTTAATTGTATAAATACGTCTATAATTATTTCTGTTTATATCTAAAACCGGAAAGATATTTTTCGCAAACAGCATGTAAAAGGAATAATTCATCATTTAAAGAAGCAAAAAAATACCTATGTTACGGTAAGAAATATGTGGTTTCTTATAATTCCCTGTAATGTATGGATTTTAACTCAAATATTATGTTTGCATATTCCCCAAAAATTTTTAACTATGGACATGTGTTGCATAATTATTCTATATATCAAAATAAAACATTTAATCCATGAAGATAACTATACAATCTTGATGCATGGGAATAATTTCTTGTACAGTCTAATTTACTTATAAATCAAGTGTTTAACTTTTACATGTGTCGAAAATACTCCAAAAAATGCATAATTTTTATTTTATTATTCCACCTTTGACATTATATTGGCTAAATATATATAAAAATAAAATTTTAAAATATAAAATAAAACAATTTTGATTCAATCTAAACCAAAAAATTTAAATTTTTCTAATAATGTGCAAGACACCTTATTTTCGAATTTAAGTATTAATTGTTTCTTTCCAGCATTTTTCTCTTTTTGTGGCAACAATTACAGTATTTTATGCCTTGATTGATGAATTGCTGTGAAATTTACAGTATCGGTTTCTAAAAATGGATCTTCTGATGGATTAAGGAATGTCAAATATGCATAAACTATGTTTAAATGATTTATTTATTGCATTGTTTAGAAATATTACAAAATTAAACGATATTTTAAGTGCAGAAATTTTTATTTTCAGACACACCAAATAATCAACATCGAACGAGCTGCTAGCAAAAATATATATGAAAATTTATGATTAATCGATCTTGCATGTTTATCAGCCTAAAACATTTTTCTTGATTGTTTATCGAATTTCTTTTATAATGGGATTAAAAATAACTTTATTTACATTTAATTAACTGAATATTTTAAGTTTTGGTTTTATCCTAAACGAATCGGGTCTTCGTGAACCCAAGATTTCGCTTTTGTTGAAAACATGATTCTAGGGATTTCTGAAAACCTGCAGGTTTTTTTCCTGGTACCTTCACGAGTGGTCTAGCAGAAGGAAATTGGAGCGGAAGATATACTGGAAACGGGTTAGATCCTTTTTGTACTGAGAGGTTGAGGTCAAATTTATCCCGTCCTGTGCTAAAGTCTCAGTTTCATTTTACATTGTAGCTTTGAGAGTAACAACTCGAAACGCACAGGGTGTGAGATACTCTCGAGAGTGTTTCACAAATAGTGAAATCCATTACGGCTCGGATTCGGAAAATCACATTTTTAACTGGAAAACAATGGATTTTCACACAGAAATATTCATATATTAGGACATCTTTTGGTTTAAAGAGTCAATACAATTATGAGTTATTGTATAACGATTTGGTGTCGAAATCATATCGAGCGAATGTTAATGCTTCAAAAACTGGTTGTGTGAACTGGAAGATAAAACATCATTACTGTTTTATCATATTTACTGAAATCGAACACGTTTAAAAGTCCATCCTTGGCAAAAAATCGTAATATATTTATTTTTGCTCTATAGCATTTCACGTTTTCCTACCTTTGTGAAACATATTTGCTTGTCGCTATAATAATTAGAAGCATATATGTTTAAGGCTTTATACGAACTTGAAAACCGCAGAAGGACATTTAAATAACCTGAAGTTGGTATTTAAATAGACCATACCCTTTCAACTATTTTGAAACTGATATTTTTGACTAAATGCATATTGCGCAAATTATCAGGGATGTATTTTAAGTTTTAATACATAATTTAAATATTCGTGCGAATAAATGGTCACTAAACAGTCTTAATCTCTTAACTTTTTGTTAATTTAATAGGACAAAAGATTTTCTGTTGCAAGTTTGTCATCTCGACAGGATTTAAATACCTAAAACAAAATTTTGTAGCTTGATGAAAGACGCTTTACGTGACGTATCTTGGGAACTACTGAATCTTTAGAACGTCCATCTTTTGATAATTAGAAAAACGTTACTCTAAATCGTTTGGCTACGGAAATAGATCCTTTGAAGTTTAGTCTATTATTTTGTAAACAACCTATATAGTGCACTAAAAAGTGCCCCATTTGGACTAAGGATTTGAAAGTTCCATCAATTTTCGAAATTCAACCTTTTTAGCGAAATATATCTTGTCGAATGAAAAATTAATGTCTTTCATGTTTCGTTTCTGAAACCTACTCGTTGTATAATATTGATGGTTCCCCACATGCATATCACAAAATTAATCTGAATTGATTTCCATTATATGCGTTTTTAAGTTTCGAACACATATATAATATAATCGAAAATATAAATTAAAGCGAAAGCAAATTTTTAAATTGCCATTTCACCAAGACAAAAAATTTTAACAAAAATTTATTTTTAAAAAAATTGAAATCAATCCAAAGGAAAATTATTTCCTGTTAGATAATATATCTT
Organism: Araneus ventricosus; assembly: GCA_013235015.1. Classification (NCBI taxonomy): domain Eukaryota; kingdom Metazoa; phylum Arthropoda; class Arachnida; order Araneae; family Araneidae; genus Araneus; species Araneus ventricosus. The sequence continues at coordinate 8,857 of BGPR01011625.1, read as the reverse complement.
GTATTTTACGTAGACAACATCATATGTCCTGCAGGATTTTTCCATTTTTTCAACCAGTTTTTCTAAACATGTTCAGAATAATTTATTCTGCTTATACGGATAACTTTCAGCGTATTCCACAATAGCTATTTCGTGAGGTCTACAAACTCTTGGGTTAGCTGTAAACACCTTGAACGACTTGCATCAAACTTTGTCATTGCTGCCTCAAACTCATTGCGGCTTCCGATACCCTGATATCGGTCCTCTCAAGCCAAAAATATTTTTACTTCCTGCATAGTTAAGTGGCAGAACGGGACGGAAATAACCTAAAATATCTGAGAAATCTGTTCTGATGTCAGCATAAAGGATGCAATGATGCATTAAAATGGGCAAAGAATCATACATTTCCAGAGGATGATGTGATAAAAGAAATAACTTGGAAGGAACAAAAGTAATGACATTTTTAAAGTAAAATGCCACTTATGTAAATCTGATTTGGTTCCATTTTTACCGTGTTTTTAGCTCCAGTATTCTTACATTTATAGTTTATTTTTGTTTATCAGTTCTATTTTCTTGATATTCGTAGTTACGTTAGTAATCGGGTGTTGATAGTTCATATATTCTGGATTTACCTAATATTTCATCTTTCAGCGAATGTACATTAATAGTGAAGAAGAGACATTTAATTTTATATTTTCCTTTATAGACCCTGCATGCCTATTTAGGTCTTGAGAAAATAGATCATGATTTAAAAACTTTACTTTGTCTGAATAATTGAAACAAATTGTAATTAATAAATTTTAAATAACATGGACTTCGAAACGCCTGCAGAATTTAGAGAAAATGTCATACATTTGCTTTCAAATCGATCTTGCGTGAAAACTATGAATTTGAAACTTTTAAATTACGAATTATTTATAACTTTCAATAACTTTTTATAAGTTTTAAAATGCGGTTATGATAAAATTCTCCGTGAAGGTTTTAATAAATGGGAAAAAATTCTTTTTATTTGTATACATATTTCCTATAATATTAAAAATATATCATATTAGAAGCAATAATTAAATTCCCATCTTGTATTGAACTTGATAATTTTTTCTGTAAACATAGTGCACTAATCCTTATTTTTCAGATTTTCAGAATTTTTTTTAGCTTTTGACTTGTTTTCATTGCTCAACCTCTCAGATGGAATAAAGTTTACTTATGATAAAAACTTTGATATGACCGATAAGGAGAGTTTCAATTAGATTTTGATTTCTAGTTTCATCACGAATTTAGTAGGATGGAAATAGAAAAAGAATGGTGTCCAATTACTATGTAACAGTGATGTCTATGATACTATGTATGTTTGTGATACTGTCTATTACATGAAATTTTCTAGTGTTGCGCGTAATGTTTTACAGTTCCAAAGATAATACTATTGTGACTGAACAACCTACTGAAAGTCTTTTAAAATAGAAACAAATTAGGAATACTTCACTCGCGTAACTAGATTTTTATCCCATCTGTATAGATAACAGTAAAATTTATTACTTTTTTTCAATAATATATGAGATTTATTACACATATCTGGAATAACTTTTAAATTAAAATTTTAAAAATATTCATTTGTTATATTTAAATAAAAAAAATCTTCAAAAATAACACTTTCAAAAACCTAAGTTTTTTAACTAGTAAACAAAGAAAAGCCGGAAATTGAAATAATTTTTCTTTCATTAGTAATCATTATTTTTCTCTTGAATCCTTCCACTTACTGCACCAAATATTTTCATTTCAATGATCCAAAGAAATCACAGATTCCGTCTGTTACAATAGTTTTTTTAAATATTCCACATCTATTCTTTTAAAACAAACAAACATGTCAAAATAGCAGTTATTTGGAATAAACCAGATCAAGATGTCTTGGATAATTAAACTAAATTCGCTTCGCTGAGACATGAAAACTCCAAATGGAAAACAGTTGTTTTATCATTTCAGAATTAATTATTGAGCGTGATATTGTTTTCATAGCATTAAAAACCATAATAGTAAATTTAAAAACATCTGCTGTTTCATAAAAAAATATTGTTGAGAAAGAATATTCCACTACAAAACCAATTCTAATAATCAATGATTATAGGAAAGGAAAGACATTTGTTCGCAGAATAAACTTTATTTTAAAAATGAACATATTCATTCGTCTTCCGAGAATTTCTGTTTATTCAAAAATTCGTCCAAACATATCGTGCAGCAATTACACTGTCAGTGAAAATAACGTTTAAGAAGAATTCCTTTATATTTTTTTCATTAAGACACCTGATCTCCAGGTATCAACAAAGTCGTTCAGCTGCTTGCTTTGATATTCATTGCAACCTTACTCCACGGCTACTTCCGATACTCTGATTTTGGTCCTCTCAAGCCGAAGCATGCCTACTCCCTGCATAGTTACGTGCCATACTTTGGACAGAGAAACAAAAAATGAAGATAAAAAAGTAAAATACAGAAGAAAGCTTTTTGGACGTCTACATAAACGACGGTGTAATGTGGAAAAGATGGGAGGACGCACCTTCTACTGAGGAAGATAATGTGGTAAAAGAAATACCTAGAGAAATGGAACGATAATAATTTTTTTTTCCTGAAAGGGCCCACAAGCATTCTTTGGAACGCCACTCGCTTCAAATCTGATGTTTTTCCGGTTTTGCAGGATTTCTAGCCATAAGCATTCCGGTATGGCCATTAAGTATATATTTAGTCATCAGTTCTTATTTCTTGGAGGAAGTAGATTTATCTTCCATGGGCTTTTAAGGAATCAGATATCGTTCTCATGAAATGTGGTATATTTCAAGTGTGTGCGTTAAGTTTAAGGAAAGGAGAAACTTCCAAATTTATTTTTTTTTCAGATGTGAATAATTTTTTGTGACTTTTTGTCTAAATTGTTTAGAAAACGATATCGATAACTTTAAAGTAATACGGCCGTTAGTGACTTCTGAGGAATTCGTATAGGTAATATGATGTTTCAATTCACAGTGATTTTTTGGAAATCTGCAAAAAGATATGCGTATCTGGTTGTTTCATACTTGCATAATCCTGCCTTACATTTCTATACTTTATTATTAAATGTATATTACCGTATATCTAAATTCTTGTTTGTTTATGTTTTATATTTAACATATTTTAAAAACTTTTTATTCTTTTTTTAAATATGGCATTATCTTTCATTTAATGGATTTATAATTTAATATAAAACCAAAGGAGAGTATATGTTTAAAATTTGACTAATAGGCAAAACCCACATTGTAGACTTTCTTATTAAAAAAATATACATTTTATCTGATTTTCAATAAAATAAAAACAGAAGAGTGGGGATTTTAAACAGTTACATTGCAATCCTTAATAATATAATAAATGTGAAAGTGTGTCTGTCTGTCTGTGTGTTACGCTTTTACGGCAAAACTACCAAACCAATTTGGATGAAAATTGGCAGAGTTTTAGCTTGAAACCCAGGAACGGACATAGTGTAGGTGAAATCACGTTAAATTATTTTTGACTACAGATAAAAATTAAATAATTAACAAAGAAAGCCCATCGACTCCGCGATTCGCGAAGAAGATTATTTTATTTTTCAATCAACTGTCACGTGATCCTTCAGGAATGCGAAAACATGTGGAATAAATTATTTTTAAAATCAACTATCACGTGATCCATTTTTCCGCTGTAACTTCGGAACACATTGTCCGATAAAAATTATTTTCAAACCATCTTAAAGTTCAAAATTTTACCTTTTCAATGATACCAATTTATTTTCTATGACATTTTACTGTCAATTTTTATTAATTTTAAAACTTAATTAGCCGAGCAGAATCAGTGATTCCATGGAGATTCCAGACGCCCATACTTTAATTCAAATGCCTCATTAACATGGCAATTGTGTTTTTCTTCAAAATCAACTTATACGTTGGCAAGTCAGATGGCTCTAAACTATTTAAGAATTTTAGATGATATAACGGGTTTTCTCGCCACGTAGGATTGTACAGAATCGCAATTGTAATAAATTTTGCAATCTTCTTCAAAAATGCTTTATACATTGCCTTCGTTTATTTTTATGCAGTCTTAATTTTTCGAACATAATATAGCTATGTTTATAAAGACCTTGACATTGTTGGCATAATTTCACGGGAATTGATTTAATTCTTTTTAAATTTTAAATAAACAATGCCGTTTAACGTACATTAAGCATGCAATGTCAGAAGTCACCAAGAAATCCTATAGGCTTTGTATTAGTTGAACAAAAAGAATACTGGCAACAGAAATGACATAAAGGATTTCGTCCATAGGGCCAGTAGAGTCGCATCACAATTTTTTTAAAAGATTTCAACCACAATTTGTCACTTGCAGCTTGTCTTGCACTCGCTTTCTTTCAGTGTCTATTTTCGACCGGTGCAGTTTAGAAGATGTGCCAGATATAGGTTGTGTCAAATGCTCCGCTGCCGTTGCTTCATTATCTGCTCTAGTAGTTGTTTGTCGTTGCAGTTGCGATTCTCGTCAGATAGGCTGCTGTTAGGGATTTTCTCAGAATTGCAAGCCGTTGCTGCTTTTGACCAGGCATTTGCTTCATCAGCAGTCTTTTGGAGAGCGATGCCTTCCGTTCACTCCTTCAAGAGCTGTTCTGCTCTCCGTGATTTCAGATATTTAGCAACAGACACAATATATAGTGCCATGAATATGTGAAGGAAAATTTTAATTAAAACTATGCTTTAAAACTGTGGTTTAGATGCTTAAAAAATAAAGAGAAATACTCACTGAACTGAGATCTTCTTCCGTTTAATCCGCTTTATAACACCCAAAGGAATTTTGAGAATTGTCCTAATAATATAACCTTCTGGAAATTTAGAACAGTCAGGCAAAAAGATTATAAATGCAAAATTTTCTGGTAAACAAACACTTAATACAATTAACACAGCACGCGATGTTTTTAAATACCACAGGTTCATCCCTGTGATTATAACTTTTTGCCCATTACTGAAAGGTATTCAGAGAATAAATGCTTCATTTTTGTTTCCAGCACGGACCACATGAGATGAATTATGTTGGCCGAAATTCTTGTTGTCCCTTAAAATTTTCTTTTGCCTCCAAATTTGAAGCGAACTTTGTGTTGTAATGCAAAGTAAGTATGCTATCGTTGAAGCATACTCAATTAAATAATCCTGTACAATGATATATCGGTAAATTATCCTATCCAATGATGTCTCATTCACTGTTGTAGGTTTTGTATTAGTCGCGTAAAAGGTATGCTGACAAAAGAAATAATATATAGGATTTCTTAAGATCTGGTAATTCATGAAAAGAGTAATAAATTTATAAGATTTATATATGATTTGTAGGACCTCGTACATAATTATATTAACATTATTCTTAAGAAATTCGCACTAGTCATTAAAGTAGTGTGATACAAACGCATGTAAGTTATGTCGCGACAAGACAGCCTCTTTTTTCTGCTTGCATCAGCCACTGAATTTTCGTCACTCACCACGATTGCAGGAAGGTCGTTTGAGGCTCCAGCTAAAAATGTATTCATCACGAAACATCATTTGTCTCGCTAATGATGGAGCGGAAATGACCTAATTCAACTTCATTAGAAGTGGATGGATAATTAAGATGAGTAGCAGCAAATTTCGGAAGGTTGTTCTTGAAAGCAATGTTTATGTTAAAAAGAAATTTAGATGTATCTACTATATAAATAATACTTTATGCAAAAAATATATCTATACATAAACATTTTATAATGATGCAGGCATATATATTTAACAGAATTATTGGAATGCTCTTTAATTCCTAAGAATACAAACATTGTTTATTGGGATATTTTTGATTTATGTATTTTAAGTCATTTTTTATATTTTTTTCAGATTATCTGTTTCCGAGAAATAGGATAAAATATTTTAATATAAACTGAACTGCTGAACTGACATCCAAACTTCCTTATTTAAAATAAGAAATTAACATATTCTTAAACAATTTTTTAAAGAAATTGCATTTTAACTCGCAATCAGGACTATCGGGAAGGCAACTATTAAAATTTATGAATAATTTATTTCTTTTTGCATGGTTATATAATGTACACTTCTTAAAAGATATCATAAACTAAATTTTAGTACTTTTATAATTTATTTATATTATATAAATAAATTATATAATAAATTAACTTTATCCCAGCAGCTAGCCAATTATACTGATAAAATTAGCGTATAATTAATAATATACTCGTATATTTAATGAGGTTCATAAATTTCAGGAAAGAATCATTATAGTAGGGGATTATCAAATTAAATAAAATTGTAGGATAAAAAAATAGTTGCTCTTGAGATTCAAAATCTTTCTGAAGGTACAAATAATCAATAAAATCTAGAGCACTTTTTCAGTTGATTAGAAGTCCCAAGTTCTCGGATACATATAAAATTAAATACATTCAATAATGTAACAAATTAGACAAAAACGTTTTCATTTTTAATGTTCAGCATTAATTTGAAGTTTAAGAACAAACGTGTTAAGAATATTTATTGAATTTATTTACATCAATAAATTATAGGAAACGTAGTCAATTTGAAGCATATTTCGTGGGCTCTAAAATTGATTTCAAATGTTTATACATCTTTGAACAATTTCCCTTTCCATTAATGTCTTCTATATATATATATATATATATATATATATATATAAAAACCTCAAATTAAAATAACTGTTTCAAGCCTGAATAAGATATTTTTCTTCGATTCCTGCTTTCAAAATTCATAAATCAATGTTTCCGAAAACAGGTGGATTTTCTTCATAGATAAACAAGGCCTGAAAAAAGTATCAATAAGCTTCCCTCTGAAATTTATATTTTGCTTCGATGTATGCATCTGTTTGGCAAACAAAAAAATGAAATGTCTTTCGAGTAACATATTTTTTACACATATCTTGGCACCTTTCATTTCACTCCATTTATAAGTATTTATACCAAATTAGAAAATAAAAAGCGTGTGCGATCTGATTTTCACGGAATGTAAATTTCTTCAATTTCAGTAAAAATCATGTCTTTCATAAAATATATTAAATTTTTCATGAAACTTTAAATGTCACAAAATTTAAGAGGCTTTCAATTAAATGCACATCATCATTCCTTCTTTAAACGTGGTCCTCTAGCTTTTCAACTGCAATTTTTATTGCTAGATATCAAGGCTCTCTATAGTTAGAAGAATCGACAATTGACCTTTACATCATAATATTTTGATTAGTATTGATTCATCTGGTATTCTTGTATTGGAATGGAAATATCACCCACCTCTTCCATCTGACAGTAAAGTCTGACTTTACTAATCAACGTAGATTTATAGAAGACGTACGCATTTTTCACTTGATGATAAGGACTTGATTACAACTGTATGTGCAGATGATTTTTAATCAAATCAGAAAAATTTGCGTCTCGACTATTTTAATTTATAGAGGGACGAGACTCAAGTTTGTGTGTTGTGCTGCTGAAGAATCCAGTCAATTTTAGGAACCATTTTTTATTAGGCAACGTTCCACAGCACAGAACATTAAAGTTACAACACACAAGACAAAGCAGAGTACAACATCACGATACAAGCACACAGACTAGAATGACAGAGAGGCATCATGGGAAGAAGATGGCTCCAGTAGCGCCACCTACCATAGAAAGGAGAAGGCAGCTGATTGTAACCGCTACAAATTAAGATAAGGACAGAAGACGAAAAGCGTTGAATTGTTTCAAGGAAAAAGGTCGATTTTTCTTAATTTTGCTTCCTCTTTCATTATAGATAATCGCAATCTTCACCTTTCGGAAATTATTAGTCGCATGTATAAACAACTCCTTCTTCTCTTTTAATTTTCTGTTCATTTTCCATCCTGACGTTTATCTACATTTTCCACCTTATAATAAATTAATTGTGATCTAAATTTTATTTAAATTAAAATCACAAGGAAATTTACAATGCAGAGTTATTTACGTTATGCAGAGAAAGTTACAATGCAGAGTTACAATCAGATATTTTTTCGTGTTTCCGAGAACATTCATTCTACTTCATTCTTTCAGATATGCATTTAAGAAAATAATTGCAACTAAATGAAAAGCAGTGCAATACGCTTCTTTTATTTTGTACTACTTTGGAAGAATCTGCTAAAACTGAACAATTTTACTCAGTAGCAATTCTGTAAGAGAAATTTACTGTAGACAAAATGTTTGGGGGCGCTTCTTCTGTTTCATATATTTCTGAAAATTATTTCCTTAAACGATATAAGTGAAATGGTCCTTTTCTGCTTTATTGTGTTTCTATTTTTCTGTTTACTCTTGAAGAAAGATCAAATTCAAACACTTGGGGAGCACCAGGAGTTCGTGGATGAGAAGCCGCCGGATAAGTAAGAGGAGTTCCCTGGTGGGTATAATAATGGTTGCGGTTTGCCCTCTTTCGGTGATAGTGCATGCCTCCTACGGGAGGGGTCGGGCCACAGCTGGTGATGGCCATTAGGACTTCGGCTTCAGCACTCAAACTCTCGCAGTGAGTGTCACTCAGATGGATCGGATGGATGCGCGCCAGGTCGTTGTGATTTCGATATGAATTAACCATAAATTTAAAATGTATATACATACACCTTAGGATTTTGAAACTTGCCTTAGTTTTTCTGATTTTTTTCTTTTATGATAAAAAAATATTTCCAAATACGTACTGCTGCTTTCATTTCGTGTTTACCATAGTGTCGCCGTGACTTATTGGCTTAGTCTCGATTTTAGAACTGGAGCGTCGCGAAATGGTGATCCATTCCACCCGAGACCCGCTGTGTATGAGGGAGTAATGCATGCTTAATATGTGTAAATGAAGTTTATAATTTCTACCATATATTT
>BGPR01011624.1:37431-47855 GCA_013235015.1 Araneus ventricosus | reverse complement strand
CAGACCAAATATACTTGGCACAATAACACAGTAAAACAGTACGATAGAAAAAATTCATGCTATATGAGGAATGTCCAAGTTTATAAACTTGTGCTATATGAAACCCGTACTGTCGAAATGTTATAGTGTTGCAAGATAGGGGTAATTTTTGCTCAGTGTTATATGGAAGCCGGAGTATCAGAATGTGATGCAATAGGAGCGTTGACTGTACTAATTTGACTGATTTCAAGTGCAGTTCAACATAAAATTATTTCCTTTCTTGCTACAACAAGTAGGTTCATATTTTGTTTTCTTTGATATCAAAAGCATAAACTTTGTTTTGTATAACTTTCATTTTCCTTTATGTATCTATACTTATAAAAGGCAATGTTTGCGTGCGTGTGTATGTGTGCGAAGCCCAGGCGAATCTATTGCACTTACAGCCATGAAATTTGGCACACAGGTAGACGTAATGGTGACTCATGCACCTGGAAGCCGGAATTTTAAAATTTAATCTAGAAATTTTTTTATTTAATGTTTGTGTTGTTTTGGGTCATTTTTGGCACGTTTGCGGCCGTAGTAACTTTTCTAATGATCGTTGAACAACAATCAATGCACCATCGGATAGAACAAACAATTCTCGTTCTAATGAAGTTTGTTTTGAATTTCTAATGTAATTTACTGAGTTTTGAGAAATTTTAAAATAATATTCACTTTTATGGTAATTTTTGATAAGGATTTCTTGAAATTTCGCATCTGACGTTCTAGCGACTCTGTAATTTGAATTTTTTTCAGCTTATAACTGGAACGTTTCTGTCGGATTTAAAACAAGAACGGTTAAAATATCTTATTAAGTTTTGTTAAATTAATTTTTCCCTGATCAGTTCAAACAGTTTCTTTGCTAGCGAGATTTGACAGCGAGAGTTTCTCCGGACGATTCCAGAATGCATTGTTGCTTCCTCGCAGGGGGTAACCTAATATGCTTTCATTCCCCGCCTGCATTTCTACAATCAGATTCCTTCTGGTGACGTCATTAAATTCGCGTCATGGTCGAGACGAAAAATAAGTGGGAAAATCAATAATGTGTATCTTTTGTTTTGATTTTGTTTTCGAAACTTTTTCGAGTTATTGTGAGCATTTTTTTTTCGCATTTTGTATGAGTCCTGATTCCACGGGCAACGCCGTGTGCATTCTGCTAGCTTTGAATAAAAGATTTTTAATGGCACTCTCTTATTATTTTTTCTAAACAACTTTTGTATTTCTGTAGAATCCACGTCTTTTAAATAAAAGTTTTATCATGACCTTCTTTTCATACTTTGCCTAAATAACATTTGTCATTCTGTAGAATGCCAATGTATTATAAACTATGCCTAGAGAAAGTATATAACATATTCAAATAATTCTCGTATTTCATACTTTGCTTAAAACTGCCTAAGCATTCTATAGAATGCTGCATTACCGGTAACATATGCATACCTACGGATCCTACATAGTAGGGAATGAGGTCGCTGCTTATTGGCTCTCAGCGTCACGTGATTTGGCTTGCTTCTAAATGATGTCATAGCACTGCGCTTCGGTGGGATCTTAACTATTATTTTGTCTTCCGCTATCGCATCATGGGAAAATCAAAACTACCTTCTAATTATGATTATTTGGATGCTTCTCGAGAGAATGATGAATACATTTTTAGGATGAAATAAAGAACCTTCAGCATTAGTAAGTACCGTTTAGTTTCACGACGACATTTAGAAGCAAGCCAAGTCACGTGACGCTGAGAGCCAATGAGAAGCGACCTCATTCCCTGCTATGTAGGATCCGTAAATATGCGTATACTTTTAGCATTTACATTTCATTTCACTTCTAAATCCCCTAATTTTTAATTTTTGGGAAACATAGACCAGAGTAATATAATTTTCCAAGGTTATAAACGGAAAATCTTATCAATAAAATATATCTGAGTAAAACATTAATCACTACAGTAGTCGAGTCTCGCTAATTCGGCCGCCGCTTGTCCGTACATCCGTTTAATCCGGAAGGGATTAAAGAAAATATTTATGCGCAAAGTATGTATTTTAATTATGTACAATGATGTTTTGTTTTATTAATCTTGCATCAGTTTGTAGGCCAAAAACTTAATTTTAATACTCCTGTATACGTAAACCTAAGTTTATGGCCTACAAACTGATGCAAGATTAATAAAACAAAACATCATTGTACATAATTAAAATACATACTTACATAATTGACTTTTTTTCGTATCTTTCACCGTTTACGAGATACAACAGCCAATTCCAAAATTTGCCGACATCTTTTCTTACAGCTTAATTTCAGTTTTAATACTCCTGTATAAGTAAAACTAAAATTAAGCTGTAAGAAAAGATGTCGGCAAATTTTGGAATTATCTGTCGTATCTCGTAAACGGTGAAAGATACGACAAAATGTCAATTATGTAAGTATGTATCTTAATTATGTGCAATGATGTTTTGTTTTATTAATCCTACATAAGTTTGTAGGCAATAAACTTAGGTTCACGTATACAGGAGTATTAAAACTAAAATTAAGCTGCAAGAAAAGAAGTCGGCAAATTTTGGAATTATCTGTCGTATCTCGTAAACGGTGAAAGATACGACAAAAAGTCAGTTATGTAAGTATGTATCTTAATTATGTACAATGATGTTTTGTTTCATTAATCCTACATCAGTTTGTAGGCCATAAACTTAGGTTTACGCATGCAGGAGCATTAAAACTAAAATTAAGCTGTAAGAAAAGATGTATGTATATATGAAAAAAAACCATCGATTTTTATAGTTTTACCCATCTAACACTTGCACTACGTGTATTTTAGGGCAAATTCGATTTAATCCGAATTTTCGGTGATTCGGACGGGGTGTGATCCCATCTAGTCCGGATTAGCGGGACTCGTACTGCATTTCTGTATGGTATTTTCTGCTAGCTTCTGAATTTCTGAAATCAAATTTCTTGGCATCTTTTTTAAGAAAGAAATTCTTTTCTAGGAAAACGCGCAGTTTTCGGCGGAGCTTAGTGACATATCCTGTCATCCTTTTATATTTGTGTTTACCTGCCATATTTGCTCAGAACTGGAGAAGTAAGTTTTAATTTCTTATGTTTATCAATTATAGAGAAGCAAAATATTTGAAATCAGTTTTGAAATGTTCCTGTATGAAAATAAAAATAAAGTGTTTAAGAACTGAAATCAACAGCATTGGGTATGCCACAGGGTGCATTATTGCGATCTGTTAAATACTCGTAGTACTGATATAAATTAATAGATTGGGAGATTGAAAAGTGATTTATATATCCGAACAGAATTAAGTTTTAAACTTCGATAAAAGATATTCTGGGTAATGAAGCTCTTTATTAAAAAAAAGTTTATTTAATTTAATGTACTCCTTATTGTTGCTTTCTTAGATGTGTAGAAGCACATATGACGACATTCAACAACGATTAAGATGCTCATAGTTTTCAACGTAATTTTATTTTGGATTGTCTTTGAATATGAAGGAAAATCATCATCATTTAATTGGTTTTCTAAGAAAATTTCTGTATTGTTTTAAAATCGGAGATTTTATCACGATTTTTGAAACAAAAATAATACTTTGTATAAATATAAAATAAACAAATACCTTGCATAAATATAAAATAAATAAATACTTTAAATAAGGGAGCGAATTAGTAGTTGAATGAAGAGAAACATATTTTATATATAATTCCAAAATGAAATTCGAGAAATCGTTTTTCATTGTGTGTGTGTGTGTGTGTGTGTGTGTGTAATATTTCTAACATTTTGTAAATGGAAAAAAAAAAAAAAAAACCCGAACTGAAAATATTCCTGATTAAAGATTTTTTTCTCTTTGAAAAATTGATGAAAATAAAATGTTCTCTTTGAAAACTTTATAGAACGTTCTGTTAATAAAAACGGTTTCGTGAAATAAATGCTTTCATCAAAGGTAAATCTTTGCATCTAAATGAGATAACAATGAGAATTAGATGCGTATATCATGCTGTATTAACTAGTAACTGCTGTCATGCTTCCTTAACTAGGTAATATACGTTGGAATGAAAAAAAATCAATATATTATATACAACTCGTAAGGTTAAATTTCGTGGAAAACTCTACTGTTTACAGTTTATCCAAATTAACCCTTAAATTCCCACTGTTTCCTTTAAGCAACGTATAAAATTTTGTCTTCTAAAATCTTGAGAATAAGGGGTCTATTCTGGTACCCCCGGTTGGGGTGGGAGACGTCACTTTTTCCACACGTTAACAACGAAAAAAGTGACGTCTCCCAACCCAACCGGGGGTACAAGAATAGACACGTAAGACTGAAGCTCTAAGCCTATTGTTGCCAATAGCACAAATACTGGAACTTTTATTAAATCAATTTATAACATATAGATGGCAGCACGAGTACTGATAAAAAAAAAGACAAACTAAATGGATGTTTTTCACTTGAGGCTGCTGCATCTTCTCAGCTTTGTTGTACGCTTGAGAATACCATATCTTATTCTACAATGTTGAAGGAAATTCATTATCCGTATTATTAGTTATTAAAATTAATCTGTATTTAGTATTGTAGAATTTATCAAGGAAATATTTTTCTGAAATTAAGCTCAGTGTTGTCGGTTGGTAACAAACTGTTTTTTAGTCGTAAACCATACTTAAAACAAAATAGGATTTTTTAAAGCATTTTTCCCATGTTTTGTTCAAGAAATGAAAGTCAAAAACATTTTAAAATATATTTTAAAAAAATCGGGCGTTTACGGGTTAAGAAAGACGATGCCATTTTTACGTTCTCGTATGCCAAGTGAAGGAAAGAAGATATTGAAATCGTCAAAAAACATAACTTAATTAAGTTCCCCGAGTCCTAAAAGCCATTTTTCGACTTATATCTATAACTCTAAAGCACAACGATCTAGACGGATGACATTTGGTATGGGGCCTTTAAACCAAAATTGAAACTTCGGACAAATTACGTCTGAGGGGAGCCTGTCTGTTCGCAATACTGTATTTGAACCAGTGGCGGCTGGTCCATTAGGGTTGCAGAGCTGCAGCACCCCCTGAAATTATTTTAAAAGTTTGTTTTCCAATTCTTGTTTTTAATCCTATCAGGTTATTTTTTTTCTCAATGAAAAGTTCGAGAAGCAACGAAAATGGAGGAAAAGAAAAGCGAAAACGAAGAAAGAAGACAGAAAATACAACAACCATACTAACTTGAGTAAAATCAGCGAAACCCTCGCCAACACACAGTCGTAATGTGCATTTTGAACTAAATATGCAATTTGAACACCTGTTTTTTAACCGATTGAGATGAAAATTGGGCACAGATCTATAATTAATGTTAGCATCCGCGATATCAAGTTTTATTTATCTAAGCCAAAGGGCTTATGAGATAAAAGAAAGCGATTATACAGACCGACAGACAGTCGACCCTTTGACGGATTTGGCCCAAAATTTTATACGGACCTACATTCATGACGATAAAACTGTGTACCAAATTTCATCCATCTAGCTATTCAAGTGTTTGAGCTATAGTGCTCACATGACCGCGAACAGACAGGCAGACTTCCCGTAGACGGATTTTGTCCAAAATTTGATAGAAACCTACAAATTATGTGTAAAGATCAAATACCAAATTTCATCCCCACAGCTCTAATAGTTTTCGACTTTTCGTGTTCACAGACAGACATAATTCCAGAATTGTGTTTTTCGGACTCAAGGAGGTCTAAAACGTGGAGATTCGTCAAAAGCTCGAGGTCGAATTTTTTGACGATTACAAAACTTTCTCTTTGTATACTTCGTATGCGAGAAAGTAATAAGCGGGAGATACAAGAAACCTGAATTGTTCGGGATACAGCACTCGCAAGCATCAAAATTCTCTCACTGCGCAATAGCTAACCGATGCTTCGGAAGACGAAGCAAGTATTTCTTCCCATTGAGTTTGGTGGTGGCTTCAGCTGCATTCGTTACAGCCTTTGGCACAACGCCAACTGTGTGATGCTCCTTATTTTTTCTCCCTCCCAACTGAAGATGAGCTTTGCTATCTTGATTTAATTTTTTTCTTCGCATGTTCCTCGTTCGCCATTATTTGGTTTCGGTTTTGGAGCTTTCATGCCTGGCGGAAACTCATCTACTTTAATAAACATCCGTTTTCTTTTATTACAAAGCGCTCGTGGGGAAAAAGATAAGTCGATAATTTACCAAAATACAATGCAGATAATTAGAATTAAAAATTTGGGGCTATTTAGAAGTAAAACTGTTTTTTTAAAAATTCTATTTTAAATTCATTATCTAGAGGGTTCCTTTTCACTTTCTCGTATACGAAGTATACAAAGAGAAAGTATTGTAATCGTCAAAAAATTCGAGCTCGAGATTTTGACGAATCTCCACGTTTTAGACCTCCCCGAGTCCGAAAAACACAATTTTGGAAATATGTCTGTCTATGAACACGATAACTCGAAACCTATTAGAGCTACGGGGATGAAATTTGATATGTGATCTTTACACATAATTTGTAGGGTTCTATCAAATTTTGGACACAATCCGTCCACGGGAAGTCTGTATGTCCGTCCGCGGTCATGTGAACACTATAACTCAAAAACTTGAATAACTAGATGTATAAAATTTGGTACAAAGTTTTATCATGAATGTAGGTCCGTATCAAATTTTGGACCAAATCCGTCGAAGGTTTGACTGTCTGTCGGTCTGTATAATCGCATACTTGTAAAAATATCTCCTAAACCCTTTGGCTTGGGTAAATAAAAATTGGCATGACGGTTGCTAATATTAATTATAGATCTGTGCCCAAATTTCGTTTCAATCGGTTAAAAAAAGGCGTTAAAATTGAATAATTAATTTTTCTAATCCGATTCTCCATGCGCATGCGTACTGGTAGCAATCTCTGTGCACGCAGAAGCTATGGAACGAATTACGTCACTTTGTCCTTCAGCCGGCAAGCGTGGAACTAGCAGTGTGTCATAGATGTGTTTTTATCAGTACGTACCTCTTTGAATTTGATTCTTTACCTAAATATTTTTAATTGCTATAATCTACAATGAAAAACTTTATGATAGTCATTGGATTCTGGATTACAGTAGGTTCGAATTTTTTTATCCACACGGGAGGAGGGGAAACAGCACATATTTGAGGAAGTATACGAGAAAGTTTAGGGGAGACCACTCCCGCTGGTTTTTTCTGCAACACTGCTTGTTTTTAAGTTGACGAGCTGCCACTGATTTGAGCTCAATAACTCCAAAACGCAACTAGCTAGATCAATATTTCCCAACGTGGGGCCCACGACACACAGAGGGGGCAATTTGATTGTTAAGGGGGGCAATGCAGTATCAAGAAGAACTGACAGCAATGCAAAATGATGAGTCATTCAAAATGTTATTTTGTACAAAAGGAGCAATGGTATCACTTTGTGAGAAAACAGGAATCAAATATCCAAATTCAACCAAAGGCCGCGGTAGCCTAGTGGTAAGGTCTCGACCTCGGGACCGGAGGGTCGCAGGTTCGAAACCAGATTCCACTGAAAATCGGCCGTGTATGGGGCCTGTTGCACGCTAAATCATACGTAGTGGCCAAACATCCTCCCGTTGGTGTGGCGCGGAAGTTTGGAGAGGGGGTACCAGTTCAGGTGTCGTCATCTGATCGCGGTTCAAAATTACGAGGTCCGTACCAAAATAGCCTTCGTGTTGCTTCAAAACGGGACGTTAATATAACCTAACCTAACCCAAATTCAACCAAATGTGCAAAGAAAACTATTGCTACCGTTTCCATTTTCATATTTAACTGAATTGCGGATTTAGTGCCATAAATGATTTGTTGCTGAAAAGAAATTGGCTGGAGATTACATCAGAGAGACTCGACACTGAAGCTAAATAAATTGAAACCTAAGACAAAATCTCTTTGCAGGAGCGTCAAGCGCAAAGATCTCACTCAAATTAAATAATAAATAAAAACTAATAATTGAAGTAATATAGAAAAATCTTTCATTAAAAATTTTTCGCACTTGAATTTCAGTCCTCCATTATATGTTTTTAAAATTCACTTACTATTCTAATCAACAATTTCCTATTGATTTCTTCCTAAAACTTATCATTTAATAAATCAATTTTTGAATATTAAAGATTGTGTATACAGGGCCCCCACTTATATCCGTTACACCCCCCTTAACTTCTAAACGTTGACAGCTTAAGCCATAAAGTTGGTGTCCAGGTATGCGCTACTCGATGAGACAACTTACTACGCCATCTATCGGCAAATTTTGGAATGAGCGGTCCTATCTCGTAAACGGTGAAAGATACGAGAAAAAAGTCAATTAGAGAGTTGTAGAGCATTCTCGATTTAGTACGAAAAGATACCTTGCGCACATTAATACTCAAAACAGAATGCAAAAACTGAACATTTGTTTGGTCACGATTTCGAAAATTGTCATGCCATAAAGAGTGGAAGAAAGAAACTGAGACACGTCCCTGTCTTCTGGATCATTTATTTATATTGCTCAAAATGCTCTCCGTTAGCCACTATACACATTTGCATATGTAACATAGGGGGTATAAGAAGTTAATAAAGGCCTAGATGGGCATGCCACTGGGAATGTTGGGAAACACTGAACTATAAATGAATGAAACTAGGCATATTAGTAAAACTGGTAAGTCGCCTGGGGATTAAAGAGTTAATCCCGAGCCGAGGCGACATATCAAAGAGTTAATCCCGAGCCGAGGCGACATATCAAAGAGTTAATCCCGATGCGACATGTTAAAGAGTTAATCCCGAGGCGACATGTTAAAGAGTTAATCCCGAGGCGACATGTTAAAGAGTTAATAATCCTGACAGGCGATATATTAACGAGTTAATCCTGAGGCGACATATTAACGAGTTAATCCGGAGGCGACATATATAACGAGTTAATCCGGAGGCGACAATAACGAGTCGTGTATAATTAGAGTTAACTGTAGTGATAACGAGCAACTAGGCGACACATAACGAGTTAACCTGTAAGACATATTAAAGAGTTGATCCCGAGGATATTTCTTCTAGCCTCTTTGAAACCGGGAAATTTGGAGAGAAAGTGACAGAATTGGACTCTCCCAAACTGGGTGGCCATTTACCACACCCCCCTTAAATCTTCCCTTAAGGCCTGAAATGAGCTGTGGTTGCCAGGAATGAATCTCTGTCTGCTGATCTCCTAAGCGATCTGAGAACCTCCCTCCCCAAAAAAGAGCCAGCCGCCTAGACGACCTCTTCGCTGTTAGAGGGAAATTCCCGCCTGGGACCGCCGTCTCGGTGTGTGAGGGATAAACTCAGATTTCCCACTTTTCTACCAGTCAAAACCCGCTATAACGAACCTCAACCGACCTGTAGTCTGTTTAACTGAGGCCGCTGTATCCGTATTTGCAAAAAAAAATGCCTAACAAGCTAAGATACTACTTCTAATAAACTTTTAATAACATATAATATTTCTTAGTAATTAAGGACAAATAAAGTATTAATAATTGGCTTGCTGACGTTAGCTCATATCACTGCAAAGCTCTCAGAATGATAAGCAATTAAACTAAAATGGCAGAGAAAAACATGATTGCTCCTAGGTCGCCTGACTGAAAGTCCGCCCTTCCATGGTTGACACCAGGCCAGGTGTCCACAAGGGGGAGGGGGGAGGAAACTGAAAGAGCATTGTCACTTTTGTCCACCATTATATAGCACTCAAGGTACATAGGACAATAGGCGAGGAATGTGTGGTCTCTGAACCAGAGTATTTCATGCAAAAGGGGTAACTCAGATATGGGTTGACTATAATAATAGATGTCCCTTTAGTGGAAAGTTCTTAAGTTTTAGAAATTCTGTTCGTTATAACGAGTCTCTATGTTGTGGTTCGTTGTAGACAGAGGTCATTACTTACCAATAGGGCTCAGTTGGGACCAGTGAAAGGTTCGTTATCCGGTTTGTAACGCGGTTCGACTGTATTTTCTTTTCTAAATAAAATGGTCTCCCTTTTTCAGATCCACAGGGCAATCGCATCAGAATCCATCGGACGGACTTCTAGAATTGTGTGATACCCTGAAGCTAGAGGGCGAATGTCACGAACTGTCCGAATGTTGGTCGTGATTACTAAGAACTATCCGCGCAAAAGTGATTTGATGATACCAGAAACGTTCTGCGCCTGGACTGGACAAGAAAACGATCGTGTCTTCGCATGGAACGATCATCCTTCCAGCAGTGCAAGTAGCGGATCTACAATTCCTGCTAGAAGTTTGCTAGATTTAATGGGCTCATTATAAGCACATTTTAAACCTAAACGATGGAAATGAGCAAACGTCCCAACAAGAAATCGAACACCACCAGTAGCCTATGAGACAAAGGGGACCCGGTTAGAGTGCCAGAACCGGTCTTCAATTAGGCACCAACTGGAAACGAAGCACAG
>BGPR01011624.1:25244-37406 GCA_013235015.1 Araneus ventricosus | reverse complement strand
TCAAAACAGAATGCAAAAACTGAACATTTGTTTGTCGTACGATTCGAAAATTGTCATGCCATAAAGAGTGGAAGAAAGAAACTGGAGACACGTCCCTGTCTTCTGATCATTTATTTATATTGCTCAAAATGTTTCTCGTTAGCTACTATCACATTTGCATATGTAACATAGGGGTATAAGAAGTTAATAAAGGCCTAGATGGCATGCACAATGGGAATGTTAAACACTCTAACATAAATGAATGAAACTAGTACCATATAAATGGATAATCGCCTGGGATAAAGAGTTAATCCTGAGCGAGGCGACATATCAAAGAGTTAACCTGAGCGAGGCGACATATCAAAGAGTTAATCCCGATGCGACATGTTAAAGAGTTAATCCCGAGGCGACATGTTAAAGAGTTAATCCTAGGCGACATGTTAAAGAGTTAATCCTGAGGCGACATGTTAAAGAGTTAACTATGACATACTAAAGAGTTAATCCCGAGGCGACACATTAAGAGTTAATCTGAGGCGACATATTAAAGAGTTAATCCCGAGCCGAGGCGAATATTAACGAGTTAATCCGAGGCGACATATTAACGAGTTAATCCGTAGGCGACATATTAACGAGTTAATCCGTAGGCGACATATTAACGAGTTAATCCGTAGGCGACATATTAAAGAGTTGATCCCGAGGTGACATTTTTCTTCTAGCCTCTTTGAAACCGGGAAATTTGGAGAGAAAGTGACACGAATTGGACTCTCCCAACCTGGGTGGCCATTTACCACACCCCCTGTTATAATCTTTCCTTAAGGCTCAGGTAAATGAGTTGTGGTTGGCCAGGATAATTGGACCCTCTATCTCGCTGATCTCCTAAGCGATCGCAGAACCTCCCCTCCCCTCAAAAGAAGCCAGCCGCCTCAGACCGACCTTCGTCGCTGTTAGAGGGAAATTTTTAGACCGCCTGGGACCGCCTCGTTCGGTGTGTGAGGGATAAACTAGATTTCAACCCACTTTTCTTACTACAGTCAAACCCCGTTATAACGAACCCTCAATGGGCCGACTCAGAAGTTCGTTTTAACCGAGGTTCGCTGTATCCGTATTTGCAAAAAAAAATGCCCTAACAAGCTAAGATACTACTTCTATAATAAACTTTTTAATAACATAATATTTTCATTAGTAATTAAGGACAAATAAAGTATTAAATAATTCGCTTGCCGACGTTAGCTATGGTCACTGCAAAGCTCACAGAATGATAAGCAATTAAACTAAAATGGCAGAGAAAACACGTGATTGCTCCTAGGTCGCCTGACCAGAAAGTCCGCCCCCTTCCATGGTTGACACCAGGCCAGGTGTCCACAAGGGGGAGGAGGGGAGATAGAAACTGTAAAGAGCATTGTCTATTGGTCCTTGTCCCACTTATGGGGTTAGCAGCGACTCAAGGTACAATAGGTACAATAGGCGAGGAATGTGGTCTCTGAACCAGAGTATTTCATGCAAAAGGGGTAACTCTTGTAGAAGTTGGGTTGACTTGAGCACAATTAGTAAAGAATGTCCCTTTGGGCAAGTGAAAAGTTTTGAAGTTTTAGAAATTTTCTGTTCGCTATAACCGAGTCTCTAGCGTTTGCTGTTCGTTGTAGACGTATGAAAATACATTATTAACATAGGGCTTCAGTTGGGACCATGTGAAAGGTTCGTTATATCCCGGGTTTGCTATAACGCGGTTCGACTGTATTTTCTTTTCTCTAAATAAAAATGGTTCCCTTTTTCAGATCCACAGGGCAATCGCAGGCATCAGAATCCTCATCGGACGGACTTCATAGAATTGTGTGATACTCCCGAAAGGCTAGAGGGCGAATGTCACGAACTGTCCGAATGTTGGGTCGCGGATTACAAGAACTATCCGCGCAAAAGTTGCGGATTTGACGGATACCGAGAAACGTTCTGCTGCCCGGACTGGACTGAAGAAAGTGTCCAGATCGTGTCTTCGTACGGAACGCAACATCCTTCCAGCCATCAGGTGCAAGTAGCGGACCCTACAATTGCTCCCGCTAGAAGTTTGCTAGATTTAGTCGGGCCTATTATAAGCACATTTTTAAACCTAAATAACGATGGAAATGAGCAAACGTCCCAACAAGGAAATCGAAATCCACCACCAGTAGTACCAGTGACAAAGGCACCGGTTAGAGTGCCAGAACCGGTCTTCACTAGGTTACCAATCTGGAATCCGACTGATACTCCAGCGAGAATGGTAGTGACCACCAAGAAATCTAATAGAGTGCCTACAAGGAAGCCTGCGACGCCACAATCGTTTGACAGAAACAGATCTAGTACTGTACCAACCAGGAAGCCTGTGATACCTCAGTTCATTACTACAAAGAAATCAACAAAATCGCAACTAACAAGAACCACTGCGTCCGGCATTATAATGCCTTCTCCTTCACCAAATTTTGAAGGTAAATATGTATTCTATCTATTGTTTATCAACGGATTCCGAAACCCTCCGCGCTTTTGCGCATGCGTCGGGCGGAGTTATTTTCATCAAAATAGGGGGAAAGTGAAGAATGGAAGGGGAGATGTTTGTATTTTATTTAGAGTGATCTAACAAAGAACTCCGCAAATGCGCTCATATGACTCATTGCCTAACGCCCCTTTCCGGTGTAAAATCGTTCCAAAGTGCTAGTTTCGGAATCCGTCGCTGAACAGTATCACAATTTTTAATTGATTTTAAGCACAGCAAAATTCTGCTTCCGTCAGTAATTTCTGAAAACCAAAATGATTTTTGCTTCTCAAAATTCAGTAATATCTTTCCAGCTATATTAATTTGATTTCTATGGAATGTTCTGCTTGATTATAAAGATTTCTAATTACCTATTTTTAAAAATGTTTTGTAAAAAATGAAAAGTGACGTGTACGTATGTCTGTCCGTCTGTTGGCGACGTAATTAAGACTTTTGATGTCTTGAGTTACCAAATTGGAAACAAAAATACTTTGTTTGATGGAGATGCACATTCTCAGCACAGTTCGCGGACTTGTTCACACTTGTTCTCGGAATTTTATCGATTTCAGATTAGTTCAAATTAGGGTTGGCGGTTATTGCAAAAAAAAAAAAACCCGGTTTTCTTTTAAACCAAATTTTTCACCTCCGGTTTAACCTGGCTGTTAAAACCTCTCAAAATAACGTGTTTTTGAAAAAAACCGGTTTTCGGTTTTTTTTTAAAGCAACGTTTGTGGACAACTTTTTATTAATAATATACAATAAGTAAATATTAATACAATAATTAATTAATGTAATGAGTAATGATTATTTCTGTGGGAATTTCATTAGATTAAACAGAACGCTCACGGGGGGGGGGGACCTTTAAGGGGTAAATGGAGCGGAATTACACTATATGGCCAAAAGTATCCGGACACTTGCAGATTTTCACATTTTTTAGAATTTCTCCAGAATAGTTTAACTGACTGCCTTTAAACTTCGGCCATGTAAAGAATAGACAATAACTCACATTTTACATTGAAGATTAGGTCCTGAAAGCAATTAGGGGACCGTCTACAAACTGATGAAGACAAAAATGTTTTTGGCCCACCCCGCTTCACAGAATACTGATAACAAGGCGAAACTTTCAGAAATGGTAATGTATATTGTACATAATATTTATAGGAATTTTCGTAAACTCAGCACAAATATTTGGAAAGATATAAAGGTTTTCTTAAAAATTCTCAAATTTTCTCACCTGTTTTTTGTTTATAACATGTAGAGTTTTCTGTTATATTATACGAAACTTACAGAAAAGATGACAATATGTTAGAGAAGCATTTTGTAAAATTTTGGAAAAGAATTTTTGAATATTACAGGAATTATGAGCAGTTTTAGTAAATGTTTTACTGCGCATGCGCGGAACATAGTGTAATTTTTCTTTCACAACTTTAAAGCCAGATATATAGGGTAGCTTATATAAAAAAATCAGTTCAATATCTTTAGTATTCAGAAAGATATAGGCATTGCAACGAACATTATTTTAGCCCCTGTCGAAGAGAAGCTAAAAGATGAGGGTTTGTACACAAATTGATATTTTTAAAACTTATATCTTTAAATTATATTGAATTGTATAGTGGTTAGAATTTTCTGAATACCCATGAAGGCTTATCAATTACGTGCATAACTGAAATTACAGCTAATTGGTACTATAAATAACAAAAATTTTATTACTTTAATTATATTATTTACATGATTATTAACAAGTTACATATTACAATTATTTTACTGCCAAACGATATTTTTAAATATATTTCTTTTATGGCGAAACGAGTTTTTATCTAATTAATTTCTTTTCTTAAAATGTTTTAATAATTCTACATATATATTTTTTTATTCGTTACGAATATTAGATGTGTTCATGGGTATTCAGCAAATTCTAACCACAATTATATACAATTCAATATAATTATTTAAAGATGTAAGTTTAAAAAATATCAATTTGTGTACAACCCCTCATCTTTCAGCTTCTCTTCGACAGGAGCTAAAATTCTGCTCGTTGTAATGCCGATATCTCTCTGAATACTAAAGATATTGAACTGAATATTTTTCTATAAGTTGCCCTATATATCTGGCTTTAAAGTTGTGAAAGAAAAATTACACTATGTTTCGCGCATGCGCAGTAAAACATTATTTACTAAAACTGTTCATAATTCCTGTAATATTCAAACATTCTTTTCCAAATTTTTACAAAATTCTTCTCTAACATATTGTCATCTTTCCTGTGAGTTTCGTATAATATAACAGAAAACTCTGCATGTTTTTAAGCAAAAAAAAAAAAAAGGTGCAAAAATTTGAGATTTTTTAAGAAAACCTTTATATCTTCCCAAATATTAGTGCTGTGTTTACGAAAATTCCTGTAAATATTATGCACATTATACATTACCATTTCTGAAAGTTTCATCTTGTTACCAGTATTCTGTGAAGCGGGGTGGGCCAAAAACTTTGTCTTCATCAGTTTGTAGGCGGTCCCCTATTTGCTCTCAGGACCTAATCTTCAATGTAAACTGTGAGTTATTATCTATTCTTTACATGTCCGAAGTTTAAAGGCAGTCAGTTAAATCATTCCCGAGAAATTCTAAAAAATGTGAAAATCTGCAAGTGTTCGGATACTTTTGGGCATATAGTGTAAGTCTAGCGGCTTTGTTAGGGTTTCAGTCACTTTAATGTTAAGACAAATTATTACATGAAAAAACGAAGAGACTTCAATTTAAATATAAAACATTTATTTAAGAACTAGAGGGAGAATTTTACAGGGGGAAGTTATGTACAAAGGAAATATAATAAGGAGTTTAATAATTGACATGACTACTAAATTATCGTCGGGATAGACGTCAGAGGGGTTAAAAGTAGTTAGTTGAATTAGTAATAACAAGAAGGAAAAGATGAATGGAATGCAGTTACCGTTGCATGGTTAACATCGGGCGGCTTAAATTGCGGCTTTCGGGGAAGCTTTTACATTGTGATTAGAGGGAGTGTGAGAGCGAGTTGCCAGTCTGCGACTTTCGTTGCATGCTCCTTGGTTTTGTGAGGAAAAACAGGGCGCTGTTCATGACATATCATGAACAGGACTCCTGGTTACATCTATCATCTATACTTATAAAAGGCAATGTTTGTGTGCGGTCTGCGTGCGATGTCCAGACGAGTCTATCGCACTCACAACCTTGAAATTTGGCACACAGGTAGTCGTAATGGTGACTGAATGCACCTCGAAGCCGAAATTTTAAAATTTAATCTAGAAAAATTTTTATTTAATGTTTTGTGTTGTTTTGGTTGATTTTTCGCACTCATTTCTCAATAGAATGGTTTCGAATGAGTTTACGACAAAAATAGATACACCATCGGAAAGAGCATGCGATTTCCGCTCTAATGAAGTTAGTTTTGAATTTCTAACGTAATTTACTGAATGTTGAAAAAATTTTGAAAAATAGTCACTTTTATGGTAATTTTTAATAAAGATTTCTTTAAATTATCGCATCTGACGTTCTAACATCTCTATAATTTTCATTTTTTTTCAGCCTACAAATGGAACGTTTATGTCGGATTTAAAACAAGAACTATTAAAATATCTTTTTTCGTTTTTTAAAAATTAATTTTTTCCTGATCGGTTCAAACAGTTTTTTCGTAGCGAGATTTAACAGCAAGAGCTTCTCCGGACCATCCCACAATGCATTGTTGCAACGTGACCTTCTTCGCGGCAGGTTACGTCATTCGCAAAGAAAAATAAGCGGGAATATCAATAATGTGTATTTTTTGTTTTGATTTTGTTTTCAAAACTTTTTCGTGCCATTGTGGGCTCTTTTTTTTCACCCACTTTTTTGAAGTCCTGATTCCACGGGCAACGCTGTGCGCGTACTGCTAGTATGTGATAATCTAGTTTCACAATTCTTATTTACGCGGCGATTAAATTATGCTTACTAGTAAAATCCTACATAAATAAGTAATTAATACAATAAGTAATAATAATAAATGAGTAATTAATACAATAAGAAAGTATTATTGACAAAATTTGAAGAATTGTATTGTAGATAAATAAAAAAAATAGATTAGAGAATATAGACGTAAAAAATGTATTTTGTGATGTTTGCGTCTATATGTTTAATAATAAAACTATGTCTAAATTTTTATACAGTCCCTCGCTCCTATTAATCATATTTATTAAAATATTTCTGGCACACTGAAATTTTAAACAAAATGTTAGACTCTTTTGCGACCAAACCTAATCGAGTTATTGAAAGCTTGACTATGACTATTTTAGACCATCTCAATGTCCGCCTCGAGGAAGCGGTGGCCGTTTATTATGAAATTCAAAACTTCATAACTCGAACATAAAATCGAGCCTATCTTTTGATAGCTGATTTTGCCGGGTTTTTTTCCTCGGTTTTTGGATTTAAAAAAATACCGGTTTAAACCGGGGCAAAAAATAACCGAAAAAAAAAACGGTTAACCGAAACAAAAAAACCCGGTTTTTGGTTTAAACAGGTAGGTTTTTTCCATCCCTAGTTCCAATGAAACCGACAGTACAAGGAGTTTTCACAAAATTTCATCAATTTCTGAACTATATAAAGGATAAGTTTTTGTACCATATTAAAAGCAGAAAATAGTCTTTGCATTTTCTGATTTATCATACGAACAATTTATTATTTGCTATATTTTTTTGAATTATTCTTTTATGCTCATATTATTTATTTTTTTAACTCTTCCTTTTT
Organism: Araneus ventricosus; assembly: GCA_013235015.1. Classification (NCBI taxonomy): domain Eukaryota; kingdom Metazoa; phylum Arthropoda; class Arachnida; order Araneae; family Araneidae; genus Araneus; species Araneus ventricosus. The sequence continues at coordinate 30,179 of BGPR01011624.1, read as the reverse complement.
TTACATGGGATTCTTGACCCTAATATTAGCATTTTTAGGTAAATGTGGAGTGTACGGTACCGACTTACTTCTCGCCAATTTTTCTTGGCGCAATTTCATGTGCCGTCGCCAAATAAAGTTTTGGATGTGCAGTGCCCTTTTTATTGCTCTCTTGCGCATGCGTCACCTGAAAACGAGAGATTGAGCACGTGTACCGGGTAAATTTTTTAAACTTATATAAACATCAGCGGCTTCGCTTTCAGCATAGCAGGAAACTAGTAGCTTCGCTTTTTCATTGAATGTTAAGAATCTAGGTTTTTTAAAAAAAAATCCCGAAAACTAGAATTTCCGCACGCTATGCCTGAGGCATTTCAAGCGTGTACTGGACAAATTTTTTAACTTAAAAAAAACATCGGCGGCTTCGCTTTCAGCATAGAGGAATAATCGTACTTCCCTTATTCATTAAGAAATGAAACACACTGAATAACATAAACGGTACTGAATCGATATTCCATCCGAAGAATTCCAAACGAAGTTTTATTCAAATTCGAATTTATCGACCAATTGCATCGAAGAGTTGAACAAAACATTCCAATCGAAACGTGGCGCAACATAGCCTGATAAGCAAAACACCAATGAAAAGATCAATTTGTGCGCATGCGCGCTTGTCACTCGTTAAAAACATCTAGACGCACCCAAAACAAATGTTCTCTCATCGCCGTTCTTGGCGGCAAAGAGTTGGCGATCCTAAGAGAAACGAAGAATGTCGGTCACTCCACATTAACCCATTTTTATTTTATTTTTTAATTGGAGATTTTAGTCAATGTGCAGTTTTAATACTCCGTCGGATGAAATATCTGATACGCACTACTATACGATCGACAAATTATAATTGTTTTCAAGCCGTAACTCGCTTAATGTAGTAATCAATAAAATTTTCGATTTGACGCTTTACAGTTCACTGCATGTTTCGTTCTGAAAATTACTGAATTTATTTCAAAAATGAGTATTAGGCATGCAGCTGATCATAAATATGTAAAAGAAAAAAAAAAAAAATTGGCGTTTTTTATGTTCAAGAAATTTGTGGTTTCGTAGTGAAACCAATGAACGGTAACGGGCTATTTTTCTTCCGAATAAGTTATCTTTAAAATGCAATTCGTATTATGCATTTAATTTACAAGTATACGTGAGTATTCAGGATATTCAATCTTCATAAAATTCAATATCACTTCTGAATATTCAATTTTAAAAAAATGCAAGAACCCTCATCTATTTCTCTTAGAGATCGAAAGAAAATTAGCTCTTGCAATGCCGATATCTTTGTGAATACTTGCTGTGTTGAACTGGAATTTTTATATAAGTTGACCTAGATATCTGGCTCTTAAGTCATGAAAGAAAAATTACGCTCCGTTTCGCCCATTAAGCAGTAAAAAAATGCTCAATGTGTAGTTTCACTGCGAAATCAATGAACGTTAAGGGGTTAATCGGTTAATTTAATTAAATTTTGACAATATCCATACCAGTGACGCACTCTTCTAGAAGTGAATTTCTTTTAGTATTTTCTAGAAGTATTCTTTTATATAAAACAGGTTGTGGACGAAAATATTCCAAACACAGACCGCTGTTTGATGCGAGAAAAATTCAGACGTACGTTATTGGTGGACATGACGCCAAGGAGCACTGGCCGTGGATGGTAAGTAGGTAACTGTTCTTCATACCATTTTTTTGACTTGTAAACTTATAGTAAACTCTCGACTTGCCGGCTCGCTACTATCCGATCTAGTCAAAAAATGACGGGAGGCTGTCTTTTTCAAACAGCCGCTGATGTTAAAGGCGTAGGACTACTTTACTCGCGATACACTTTTGTTTCCCGAAGTTTCTCGGTTTCTCTTTGTTACTCACGATTCTCTTTTGTTTCTCGAAGCTTCTCGTATTATCTTTGTTACTCGCGATACTCTTTCGTTTCTCGGTTTCTCTTTGTTACTCGCGATTCTCTTTTATTTCTCGAACCTTCTCGTATTGTCTTTGTTACTCGCGATACTCTTTTGTTTCTCGAAGTTACTCTCATTTCTCTTTTGTTTTTCTGAGCGCCAGCCATTTGTGCGCGCGCATCTCATGCGTGTGACGTCAACAATTCACGCGTATTTTTTCCCAACTTTGCGACTCAGTAGTCACTGAAATACGATTCCTATTTTCAAATTTTTTTGTAACTTCTGTTATTACCCTTTATCTCTAAAATAAGACAGTTATGTGTTTAACATATATAGTTACCGAGATATAGAGGATCGCGTCACCAATTCATGCGTATTTTTGCCCAACTTTGCTATTCAGTAGTCGCTGAACTACAATTCCGATTTTCAATTTCTTTTTTGTAACTTCTGTTGTTACCCTTTATCTCTAAAATAAGACATTAGTTATGTTTTTAGCACGTATAGTTACCGAGATATAGAGGATCTCCCATACAACGTTTTTTGTGGCGTGTGAATCAAATTCCTTCCTGAGACCCCAATGGGAGGAACGTAGTCCTACGTTAAAATATTTCTCTTTAATAAAATGAGGATTAATTGACTTTTCTAAGGCGTTGTAAGCGAGCGTCTGCAAGAATCATCAATAATTTTGTACCAACTACCAAATTTTGACTCTTTCATCTTAAGCCTAGCTATTCACATTAGTGTAATCATTTATCAATGAGCTGTAAATTATGTTTTGAAAGAATGTCATGTCTCCTGCATGTAAGTTAGACACTTAATCTAGACATCGTGTCTTAAAATGTGTTCAATATGTTTATTCTTAGACATCCTTTTTCAATCATAAATTTTGACGTGAAAACGTCTTTCCGCTCGTTATAGTGATAGTCGGTTGAACTTTCTTGTGTGACAAAATACCGTCAGATTTGAATCGCTAATAACTACGAGACTAATAATGCGAAAAGAATGGTTGACCCCACAAAGGATGGATCATATCTGTAAGTTTGTCGCATAGTATTTGTTTTGCCTGTGACGTCATCGTACCAGTGTAGGCGCATGCGCGTGATTGTTATGAATTAGCTTTATGTAAGGTTATAAATAAGTGTAGCGTGGAAACGCGTTTAGCTAGGAGGTTGATTCTGGTGTCATTTTAAAGAGCTTGTGGAGTATTACTAGGACCCAAAATAAGACAAAAATATTTATCAGAATATAAGTAAAAATCGGTATTAAATTGAAAATTTCAAACTCCGCATGTTTCTTGATTATAGAGTTTTCTTTCGAATTGTACGAAACTTGCAGAATACTTGACAATACGTAAAAGAAACATTGTATTGAAATTTGAATATTACGGGAAATATGAGCATTTGTAGTAAATAATGTTTTACTGCGCATACGCGAAATGTAGTTCTATATACTGTCAACAGATGGCGCCGTCAAAAGCTACTCTAAATAAAACACAAGAAAGAAGCAATTCGGGTCCGCGCCGTAAATTTTTCTTGAAAACGTCGGGATAAAATCATAATCAAGTGTTTCGCATTAATATGCAATTTATTTATCAGTTTCTTTAATACAATATTTACACAGAGTCATAGTAATAGTCATAGTACAGAGTAATAGTATAATGGTTACAGAATAGATAAATCACAACTTTATCGCATGTAGAAAGGGTCTGTGGTAGCTTGTGATTTATAACTTATGTATATTTTTTAATGTTATTTTTCAACTGCATATGTTTTAAGTTATGAAAATATTGTAAAATTAGGCTTTCAAAATAATATTTTTTTTTTTAAAAAAGCTGAGAAATTTGAAGAAAAATGACTAAAATATTTGCCTTACGCTAACAGCCATAGACAAAATCATATTCTAAATATACATAAATCCTTGTAGGAGTACATTTTTATGACAGTTATCTGTGTTATGCTCTAAAATATTTCTTGTACTTCAAAATAGTTTTGAGATATAGCTGAACATAGTTACTAAACTGGTAATTTTCAATAAAAAATGCTTTTCGTTTATATTTAAGCACTTAAAAATAATACTTGATTTTAAAATTGACCTCTATTTTCTGTAATATGCTTAATGTTTTCCTCTAAAAACTATCTCAGAAAATTTCACATCAATACTTGAATAACGTTTTGAGAAATCATTGTTACGGTCGACAGTTTTCCTCAAAAATATAATTTCTCGGAAAACGCATTTAAAGTTTTCAGGCAACATAAAATGAGGCTTACAGTTCGGTAATAAAACAGCTGTAACTCCATTTGTAATTCACGTAGAGTAAAAAGTGAGAAAGTTTTAGAAAGCTGGTTAAACAGGCTACAATATTAAGTCATAAAAAGTTTTTTCGATAATCTCATCAAAAACGACGATTTTAAGCTAGTCGGATACCTTAAAGGCAACACTGGGCATTTAAGGGTTAAAATTGGATGCACAAAATAAGTTAAAGAGAATTCTTAAAATAGAGATTTAGTTACATGAATATTAATTGAATATTTAAATAATTCTAAAATCAGAATATAAGATAAACTTTAAAATAATGTCAAAAGTAATTTGGAGTACAGGGAATAAAACTTTATTTACATCATTGCTTAAGAGACTAGCTAAAGGGGAAAAAAATCACGAGGATTGTACCTTGGTAATCAATAGGGATTCATGGTATAGGACGGGTAGGCAATGAGCATAGAACTCCGGACTATCCGGCTTTTTTGTTATCCGGCCTGCTCTTTCACCATAGTAGGCCGGATAGTTGCGATTCTATTGCATAGCGTTGCGAACCTTAATTTTGCTTCCCAGCCATGTTAGTCTTAGTGTTGGAAAGATACACTTATAAATGTTCTTATCAGCTAGCGGATGCAAGTCAAGCCAACACTCCTGAGCTTGGCGACAAATTTGTATGTTTCCGCTCCTAATAGAGATATCGAGAAAATTCTAGTATTTTTGAAAACCTTCATTATTAACATGGCTGGGAAACAAAATTACACGTTCGCAA
>BGPR01011624.1:0-25234 GCA_013235015.1 Araneus ventricosus | reverse complement strand
TTCATTAGAACGAAAATTGTTTGTTCTATCCGATGGTGCATTGATTGTTTTTCAACGATCATTAGAAAAGATACTACAGACGTAAACGCCCCGAAAATGACCCAAAACAACACAAAGCATTAAATAAAAAATTTTCTGGATTAAATTTTAAAATTCTGGCTTCGAGGTGCATTGAGTAACCATTAAAGTTTAGGGGAGACCACTCCCGCTGGTTGTCGTTAACTCTCGAATTTGCGACTTTGCATTTTTACGTTGGCCACTTCCATAATTCTTAGAGCAGAAACAACCTTGAAATGAGGCTGGAGCTGCTTTCGTTCTATTGAAGTATAAATAGAACAGAGAAGTAGTTGCAAGTAATTAAATAAAAGAAGTCCCACTCGAGTCAAGTGATCGTTCAAACCACTTGCATAGCATCATATGTTGGGAATCTCCCCATTCTACGCACCATTTGGGGAGAGCATTACATAAGCAAATGAGAAGGTCGCTTTAAAAAATGGAGGGGACTCCCACCTTGTTGCTGAATTATTGATGTCTTGCGGTTTTAATTCTGATTGCATTCCCGTGATTAAATGTGTGACGTTAATGGGGTAGATGAAAGGGAAAGATTAACATATTTCCTTTTATGGAAATTGGGGTAAATCTAATGTGATTATACGTCCCGTTATTTGTTAACCTGTCCCGTCTTCCCCAAGCACAACTTCGGGACGCACAAATGTCCCGCTTTCAGAAAGAGAGCAACCCAGGATAACAACTGCAAACAAGAAGAGGACAAAAATTAAAAAAAGTCCTAGGTCAGGGATGGGCAAACTTTTTCGGTCGCGGGCAAAAAATCGAAAAAAAAAAAGGTTGGCGGGCCAAGATAAATTTTTCTAAAATTTTAAAAACAATATACAAGTATTACAATTTAAATATGTTAATGAGATGAATGAAATTGCGATTTCATTTTTAAAAGTTCCTTATAGTGAGGTTCGAAGTGAGATGTACTGATTCTAAGGAACGAGGCTAAATGCTCATCTGTCAGTCTACTTCTGAAATAATTCTTTCTAAGGTTCATAGTTGAAAACACTTGTTCACATATATAAGATGAAGCAAACATAGCACTGATTTTCTGGGCGTGAGATATTAAATTTGGGAAACTTACTTTCGATAATGATTTGTAAAACTCTAACTTTGGCATATTTAGAAACGACTGCTTGAGATGATTGTTAGATTGCAACTCAATAAATTCAAGCTGCAAATCTGACCTCACTGCTTCACAATTTAGGTTAAAAGGCATGGTAAAAATATCCAATTCTGTTTGAATGCCACTGAAATCTTGAAATCTGCGTTCGAACTCAAAATGCAGTTTTTTCAAGCCATCTTCATAATTCTTAAGCTTCTCTTCATTTACTGAGGGTATTGAATTTAAAATTTAATTTTTCGGCAAATTAAAATTCTATCCGCGGGCCGGATAAAACCTTCCGGGGAGCCGGAGTTGGCCCGCGGGCCGGAGTTGGCCCGCGGGCCGTAGTTTGCCCATGTCTGTCCTAGGTTAATGTATAGTAGCCCGGCGATGACGGAGCATACGCTATACTTGTCACACATATGTAAGTTGGTCAGAAGCCTGCTATCTCGCACTTAGTTTAACTACATTGCACCGCATGAAGTGACAGAATGAAACACTGGGGATATTTAAATTGAAAATCGTAACGTGGAACTGTTCAAACACTTTCAAGCCAATAATTTAAATCGTACGAACTTTCGTATAATTATTCAATATATTCTATGTCTGTCCGTCACTAATGTACCCGTGGAAAGGGTCTTTTTTCTTATGAATGAGTCGTGGACGAGCTAGAAAACACAGTTGCAAGTCGCAAAAGCAACGTTAATTTCCAAAGTTTATTTTAAGAAATCGTGACAAGAATTTCATTCTTTTTTTTAAAATCTACATCAAATATATGGAAGCAAAAATGCGTTCTTCAGAAAAAAGCAAGATCGCGTAAATTATTTATTTTCACGTGTTTATTTCTGATCTTTTGATTAATAAATAAAAACTGAAGAAATATTCGTTTTCTTGAATTTACATAATATTAAATAAAAATTTTAAAATGCCCGGTTTTGAGAGAAAAAATAAATGGCCCCTTTAGATAAATCAGAAAATTTGCGGCAAAAATTTATATTAATTAATCAGGGCTGCATTTCTGAGACAAAACCAAGAGTCGCCTTTTTTAGGCTGGATGTGTATTCTATATAAGCTGCTTTCTATTTCCTAAAATTTTCAAGGACATTATCGTAGGAAAAGTTAACAAAATTAATAATGGTGCACAAATTTTTATATTTTCAGCCATAAAAAGTAGGAGTTCAAAATCACTGTGTTAGCTGCATTTTCGATCCTACTTAAAATTGAACTATGGATTATACAGGTCAATACTAATTTTTTAAATAAATGGTATTTATTTGATGTTTACATTTATGTTCCTGGATCCAAAAATGAGGTTAGTTTTTTTTCTACCACACACCATTTTATTATTTCAAGTATTTGCAATAAACAATGTGACAAAACCTACATAATATCTTAAGGCAAACACTCGCAATTTAGTTAAAAGCAAATCATCATTATATAAAGCTAGTTCGTTCTGCTGTGTGTCTGTAATCCACATATCTTGATTATACGGGATTAACTGCAGAATATAAAAACGGCACTGTTTTTTCCCATACTTGCATTATCAGTTCCAGATATTGCTTAGCAACGGATTCCGAAACCCTCCGCGCTTTTGCGCATGCTCCGAGCGGAGTTATTTTCATCAAAATAAAGTAAGTGAAGGATGAAGTAAGTGAAGGGAAAGTGAAGGATGGAAGGGGAGATGTTAACACTTTTACTTAGCGTCATCTAACAAAGAACTCCGTAAATTCGCTCGTATGACTCATTACCTGACACCCCTTTCCGGTGTAAAATCGTCCAAAAGTGCGAGTTTCGGAATCCATTGATGAACAGTAGACATGAATTGCTTAGCAACGGATTCGGAAACCCTCAGCGCTTTTGCGCATGCTCCGAGCGGAGTTATTTTCATCAAAATAGGGGGAAAGTGAAGAATGGAAGGGGAGATGTTAACATTTTTACTTAGCGTGATCTAACAAAGAACTCCGGAAATGCGCTCGTATGACTCCTTGCCCGGTGTAAAATTGTCCAAAAGTGCCAGTTTCGGAATCCGTTGCTAAGTGCCATTGTTAATCATCGCGATGATGCTGTTTCTTTCTTTCCTCCAGAGGCAGATCCAGATACAGCGTTCTGGTTGGCACGAGCAATATAACCACAAATCCCAAAGGACCCGCCGCTTTCTCTAGCGGCGATTTCATCGACGTTCTGAACATCCGCATCCACGAGCAGTATGTCCCGAAGATTCACTACTACGACATCGCTCTTCTGACGCTGGAGTCGAAAGCGCCCCTCAGCGAACTCGTCTTTCCCATTTGCCTGCCTACCTCCGAGGACATGAAGGCAGTGACTTCCTATGCAAATGTCACGCTAACGGGATGGGGACACACCACCTATGGTAAGAACACAGAAAAATAGTCGTTTTATTTATATTTTAGGGTATCCAGAAAATAAGCCCATTTACAGAATATAAAATGTAATGGATGAAACAAAATGTTTTATTGCTAACTGAGGTACATTTCTTGTACTATATTCAGACATAACTGTTATCCATATTGGAGCAATTGTCCTAACGTGGCCTAATATTTTGTGTCCTCGTACCAAGGAACGATGCCACCTGTGATTATAACTAGGTCTTCTTTGGTGAGGAAGGAATTTAGAGTATACAAGAAAATAAGCTCCGATGGCCCATTAAAAGAACAAAAAATGGTAATGGAACAAAATGCTTTGTTGTTAACTGAGGTGCATGTCTTCGATAATATTCAGACTCAATTGCCATAACGCGGCCCAATATTTTGTGTCCTCGTGCCAAGGAACGATGCCACTTGTGATTATAACCATGTCTTCTATGGTGAGGAAGGCACTTAGAGTATACATGAAAATACGCTCCGTTGGCCCATTAAAAGAACGCAAAATGGTGATGGAACAAAATCCTTTGTTGGTGACTGAGGTATATGCCTTGAATAATATTCAGACACAGTTGTCATATCGTGGCCCAATATTTTGTGTCCTCGTACCAAGGAACGACGAGGCTTGTGTTTATAACTATGTCTTCTTTGGTGAGGAAGAAACTTAGAGCATACAAGAAAATAAGCTCCGTTGGCCCATTAAAAGAACAGAAAATGGTAATGGAGCAAAATGTTGTATTGTTAACTGGGGTACATTCCTTGTACTATATTGAGACATAACTGTCATCCGTATTGGAGCAATTGTCATAATGTGGCCCAATATTTTGTGTCCTCGTACCAAGGAACGATGCCACCTGTGATTATAACCAGGTCTTCTTTGGTGAGGAAGGAACTTAGAGTATACAAGAAAATACGCTCCATTGGCCCATTAAAAGAACGCAAAATGGTGATGGAACAAAATGCTTTATTGTTAACTGAGACATGCCTTGGATAATATTCAGACACAATTGTCATCCGCATTGGAGCGCTTGACATAACGTAGCGCAATAATTATTGACCCGTATCAAAGAACGCCGCCGCTTCTGATTATAACCATTAACCAGATTTTCCTTGGCGAGGTTGCTTGTTTCCATTCCATCGACTAGCGGAGATGTTCTCAATCTTTTTTCCCTCGCGCACCCCTTGATTAATCTTTTTATTTACTCGCACCCCCTACTCTGTCACATCCCTCCTCCAACCACCCATCTATGCAAACAAGTTTTTATCAATAATGTTAAGGGCATAGGGAAGTTTAAGAGTCAAATAACTGGAATTTATAACATATGCTTTTTTATTTACATTTTATTCCATTTTTACAATATTATTAGTTCAACGACCAAAGAGGTGAAATCAGTAGTGTAATTTTCGCGTTAACTTATAAGGATGGCTGAAAATTACACTTCCTTTCGCTTTCTTTTTTTCTTATTTTGCAGGGTAGGTTTAGGAGTTGCACAACTTTCACTTTTAATTTTTACACGAACTTGAGGAAACAAAATTCTGTAACATTTTTAATCCCTTATGTTTTCTTGTGTCCACCATTACAGACTTTGAGTTCGCGTCAGTGGCGAATCCAGGATTTGGTTCCCGGGCTGAGGTATAAAAATTTTTCAATCGTCCTGACGGATGTCAAACCTTATGGCTTGCGTAAACGAAAACACTTAAAGTTTACAGACTTTACTCACGTGACAATAAGAATCATAAAGAACACTACAATACTTTCAATAATTTAATAAAAACACAATGAAATAACTAGAAAGAACATGTTTTTCACCGCTTCAACGCTACAAATACGAGTGGAATGACTACGAAAGTGGGAAAACGTTTTGAGCCTGTCAAAAGCCAGAATGAAATATTGTCACTTTTATAAAATGGATATTAAGAAAAAACAGCTTTAGTACTTTTAAATAAAATAGATTTAGCTCGGGGGGGGGGGGGCTGCAGGCCCATAGCCACCCTGGATTCGCCACTGGTTCGCGTACTCCCAACTGGGTTAGGGTGGCAACCTCTGGACCAGGTTGGTAACCTCCAGAGGTTATCAACGCCCATAGGTTGGTAACCTCAGGACACTGGTTCGCGTACCCCCAACTGGGTTAGGGTGGTAACCTCCAGAGGTTATCAACGCCCATAGGTTGGTAGCCTTAGGACACTGGTTCGTGTACCCCCAACTGGGTTAGGGGGTAACCTTCAGAGGTTATCAACGCCCATAGGTTGGTAGCCTTCACGGGCCCTCAGCACTATCCTGACAATGGACTCGTCTCCGGGACCAGAGGAGAGGTGTCCTGTAATCAAGAAGAAGGTTGGTAGCCTTAGGACACTGGTTAGCGTACCCCCAACTGGGTTAGGGGTTAACCTCCAGAGGTTATCAACACCCATAAGTTGGTAATATCAGGACACTGGTTCGCGTACCCCCAACTGGGTTAGGGTGGTAACATCAGGACTAGCGGTTTGTTTAATGCAACATATGTCTTATCTCCAGGGGTTATCTGATTCAAAATGCCATTACTCTCCTCAAATCAGTGGTGCCTCCCCATTCGCCTTTTTTGGCTTTTGTTAGAGAACGTGGGACACAGTATGTACACAATTTTCACAACTTCAGGCTATCCGGTACAATTCCACGAAGCAGAGACGGGTATATCTTTGAAAAGTGCTCTTATATAGTTGCCATGGTGATTCATCGGTTATCTTTCACCTTTTGTTTCCACAGTAGGCATCATTACATCTGTCAAAAAGATCGAATTTCCACTGTTTTCCTCAAAATGCATAGTGTTACGCCCTTCGCTGAATCATCACACCCATGTCCGCTGTACTGACACATTCATAATCTGTCACCGTACACATCTTCCATTGTTTTCCTCAAAATGTATAGTGTTACGCCCTTCGCTGAATCATCACACCCATTTCCGATCTACTGATACATTCATGATCTGGCCCCGTACACATCTCAAATTTAGCGGTGAATGTCAGCTGCTGGCACCTTTCATTTATTTACAAACCGTATGGCGGGCGTATCGAAACCGTATTAACTTTGCTCGGCGTCGCATGTCACACGACGAAGACATATATTGCATCATTTAAAATGAATTTACTTATGCTACTTACACGTCTCGTTAAATTTCAAGATTTTTTTTTTGTATTTCTGAATATTGCTAAGAAAAGGCGCAGATATTCCTACTTTCTTCATGTTTTCGCGGTGAAATGAGAAACATAATCATTTTGTCGGAGATTCGAAAAAAATCCGACAAAGAAGGGGTTAAACATTATCTCAACCCACCACGAAGTATCTGCTTTGCTATCTTCCCTAACAATGATGTTCCTATCTTGCAACTAATTCTAACTAATCGACGCGCGTGCACACCTTTGCCATTACAGCACATCTGCGGCATAAATTGCTAAAGGAGATAACATTTCTGTATAAACCAGGTCGTTGTCCTGAATCAAAAGTTTTTTCCCCCGCATACAGCATTGTTAGGAAATTCTGCATTTTAAGTTACGAAGCTTGCATCTTTTCTAAATTGTCTCTCGTACCTTTATTCAAAGATTCGAAGCATTCTTTCTTTAAGATTTTTACGTCGTTTCTTTGAGCTAGTCGCTTCACTTGACATCCATATTAGCAGCTACTTAATCGGAATCGTCTATCCGATTCCCGTAGCTGATATGTAGATCTGATTATTTGCAGAGTATATATGCTTGTCTCTACTATATCATTTAGAAGAGAAGGAGGTACGGTCTGCAGGTCCTCTAAGCATTCTCTCCTCGGAGAGACTTCAGTGCTATGTAAGCTGCTGCTGGTACTGTACCTATAAGATGTAGGACAAGTATCAACCCTGTTAAATGGAAATGTGGTGATCTGTAAATATGTTCTTAAATGTGGTCGTCTAAATAAATGTCTCTTTTAACTTATATGATTCGTCATTTTTGAAACAATAAGAAATGCTCCATCTCATAGAAATTCCACTGCATGCAATAAGCCAGGACGCTTTTTAGCTTATTATCCAGCAGCTCTTCATAACTAGTGTTACTCAAGCTGCCTGTCTCTACTTTACGAGACTAACAAGTGATATTGGCAACTCGTGCCTAACAAGCATGAAGGATGTATTCACGTCATAAACTGTCGGAATTTAACTAGAATATTTATTAACTCTTTGTGGCGCAGTGTGCCAGCTGATGGCACACCTAATTTCACTCGCTGCTTCTCAACCGTTCAATTCAACTATAAATGGAAAGTAACAGGTTTAAGTTAGGGCTAATAGTATTCCTTTTAGAATGTATATAGCAGCCTTATGAAATTTCGTTTTGGAACAGGAATTATTAGAGATAAAGTTTGGGAAAATTCCTTAACACGGAGATAAGAAATTTTTTCAGTTTTGGACGTTTACAATTTTAGCAAATTAACTCGAAAATTTTTCTCCAATATTCTTGAAGTTTTAATTTATGATTTTCTGTAAAATTCAACAATACTTCTTGAGTGTATCAAGGTGGCTGTATCTAAGGGTGTTCTCATATGAGGAGGGTGACCCCAAAGGGGGACATCTCCCTCCCTTTGGAATGGAGTAAGTTTTTTTTAAATTTTTGTAGATTCTATGTCTAGACAATAAACTAAACCCATTCATGGTGTTTTTTCATCATATTTAAAAAACTTAATGCCTTGCGCCTCTAAGAGGTAAGAGCACTTATCAATACAACTAACTCTAGGTGGTTCCGAAAGCAAGATTCTTCAAGAAGTCGAACTGCAGATCATTCCTCTCAGCCGCTGCCAACGCTCGTTTGAGGAATTCAAGACCCAAGCTCTTTCGCAAGGAATCACTACAGACATGCTGTGCGCCGGAGTTCCTCAAGGCGGAGTGGATGCTTGTCAGGTGAGGAACAAATTTATCTTTGGCTTGAATCATTTCTATGATTTGTGCAGTAATGACGGGCATTCCGTCATCCTAGGGGATTATTTATGAACAGGTCCGGACGGCCAATTTGGTGTTGTCTCTAGAGGAACATGAGAAAATTCCGGGGCGACTCCATGCAAGCTTCAGGGCTGTACTTCCCAACTTTCCAAATCGGATATTTTTTATTGATTTTTATTTAATTCTATATAAGCAGTTTTCAAGAAAAACGTATTATGGCAAGCTGGAATATTTACATTTTATTACATTACACAACCTGCACCCCTGTGTTTAGAACCATTTGGCTCCTTTCCGGTTTGGATGGATGGAGGTGAATTTTATTTTTTAAGAAAGGACAAAAACAGGTAACAGGTACAAAAGCAAATAAAAATGAAAAAGAAACATACACAGGACAGAACAACATAGAAAACAAAACAATACAAAATAGAAAAAAAAATGCATCGAGGAGAAAAAAATCATAAGTAGCCGGAAGTGTGAGTCAGTCTGGGTGGATGAGTGCTGAATTATTATCCTCTACAATGAGATTGTTCTCATCACATATGAAACACATTGGGAGTAGAAAAAGGGTTCTTAATGAATTGTACGTGAGAATGTTTTTCAACCACTGTAATTTAAGTGACACTGTTGGAGTTTGGAAATGCCAGGAGAGGGTAAACCGACATTTTGTGGCATAGTGAATTGGATCTCCTTTTTCTCCGCACGAGCTGTCATGTGTTCGAAGATTGAAGCGATGAAGGTATGAATGGAAAGGCCCGCGTCCTGTAACGAACATTAGCTCTTCTCTATTCCATCCTACTGGCTTGTTTGAGACCCTAGGCACTATATCGTGTGTACTGCGGCCAGTTTTTCCGTCATCCCAGTTGTCTTGCCAGATGCTTAGAGCAGCTGACTTAATCTCAGATTTCAGGTAGGAAAGTGGCTTAGGTAGAAGGAAAGGGTCGCCTTTTGTGATGGCTTCTTTGGCTAATTGGTCTGCGCATTCGTTGCCAAAATAACCGACGTGGGCTTTAAGCCATCTCAGGTAAATGTGTTTATGGGAGAGCAAAAGGGTTTGAATTTCTCGGACCATACTATGGTGAGATTTAGGATTAAGTATGGCCATCAAACACAAACTGAAATAACAAAATATTTAATTGCGCGTCTCCTTAACCCGAGGCGACGCGCGCCTCCTTAGCGAATGCTAAGACGCTCAGGGGTCATAGAATGACCCCAAACTAAAATTCAACCCTGCGCTGTTAAAATCATTATATTTTTAGTTAGAGAAATATCGCTTTTCACTTTTAAACTTTAAGAATACAGTGCTTAACACAAATCAAATCTAATACAATTATTATCCACTAATAAAGCACGGATTTCTAGAGGTTCATTTTTCGCGCGTCTCTTTCACGTGAAAAGTTTGGTACGCATTTCTCGATAAATATTTTTGCTCACTTTACAATTAAATGTATCGTGTTATCGTTGATGAATAACTCCCAACTCTTCACAGGGGTGAGAACCCCTGTGACATAATCTCCTAATAATCTCCTGTGACTAAACATAGATCGCTGGCCCTTTTGTTCGAGGTTAGCGTGCCACAATGTTATGACAACGAATATTCTGCCTAAATTTTGTTTTTCACCACTCAATGCTCTCTTTTTATGGAAACAATTCCAAGTTATTCACATCTTCATTTCCAGAAGCTCCGTTTTCTTCCGATTCCGTTTGCAGATACTTTCATGACTGAAATATCTCTTCTACAACATCCTCAAATCCATTGTCTTCATTGTCAAAGTCTGGATCTTCATCAGTTTCAACTTCAGCAAGAAGTTTATGCAAACGCTCCGATTCTTTTTCGTATGGAGTCGGCATTATGAGAAACATTTAAATACTTCAATTAGGCAAGAAAAACAACGCGCTGACCGTATCGGCTACGTGAAACAAGTAGTCTGAAACAAACGGAAAGACGCGTGGGGTCATTTAATAACCCCAGTAACTGACAAAACGTGCGTTAGAGGACGAAAAATCCTGGAAATATTTTCTACATACCCAGAAAAGGCAGAGGGGCTGACTAACTCAACTACTGATAAGAAAGGAATGAACAGGTGGCTAGTTTGCTAGGAATCTTAGTTTTCCGAGGGCTTTGGGTCATAAAATGACCCCCGCGCGTTCTCCCGGGCCTTAAAGAGAGTTGATGTCAGTATCTCGCCTGTAAAAATTTTGATTTGAAACAAATTGGGAACAAATTTTTAAAAACTTTTATCACAATCTAAATAGGGTCGGGGGGAATTGGAAAAAGTAGTAATTGGGAACGGTGACTGCATGGCGTACTGGTGAGGCCCTAGCGAACTGAAAAACATGTGCTTTGTTTAGCGTACTCTAGAGCAGTTGTTCGCAACCTATGGCCTGAGATCCACTTGTGGGCCTCGGATAGCGTATTGGAGAGCCGCAGAACACTAGTCAACAGTCGAGGTCGGGGGAGCTTCAAGTTTCGTCACTCGATATTATTTATATGAGTACCGTATGTATACAGGTTGTCCACTAAAGCCTCTTACCACCCTTTTAACTACCGAATGGCTGCAGCTATCTTCATAAGAGTGGTGTCTAGGCATGGTAAAGTGACTATGCGCTACTGGATGAAACCATTTACAGCGCCACCTGGTGGAAGACGGTGGAGTTAGCGTTATTATCTCTAAAACGGTACGAGATAGAGGAAAAAAGTGAATTACAAAGTTGTAGAGCATCATCGAGTTGGTACAAAAAAACACCTTCTTTATGTGAATGCTAAAAACAGAACGCTAAAATGCACATTTGTTTGTTTGAGGCTTCCGAAACTGTGACGTCACGAAACTTGAACCAAAGGAGAAAAGATTATCTTTCGGACGAAAAACGAACCCTCAACGTGGCAAGGATCCAGATGTGCATTGTAGCTGACGGATAGAAGTTTGAACATCGGAAATAAAGGTATATTGTGATAACTAGTTGCTTTTTTTCTTTCAAAGAATGCCTTGTTACTTGTCAGTGTAGGAAATTGCAAGCAAAGAAATAAGTGTTTTAAGCGTTCTGCTCTAAGCATTTACGTCCCAAGGTGTCTTTTAGTGCTAAATCGATGATGATCTACAACTTTGCAATTCACTTTTGTCCTCTATCTCGTACCGTTTTAGAGATAATAACGCTAACTCCACCATTTTCCACCAGGTGGCGCTGTAAGTGGTTTCATCCAGTAGATCATAGTCTATTTACTATGCCTAGACACCACTCTTATGAAGATAGCTGCAGCCATTCGGTAGTTAAAAGGGTGGTAAGGGAATTTAGTGGGCACCCTGTATATGTAGGGGAAGGTGGTGTACTTTGAACCCATGCCGATTTTAGCGCCATCTGTATAGATGTATAGAAAATGTTATATGTATTTTGTACACTTGCCACCAGAGGTCCCAGTGTATCTGAACTTATTTGTCAAGGTGCTCATTTGAATGAATGAATGCTGAAAAAGGAAATTGACTCATCGAAAGTAATTTTTTCCTGTTGAATTTTGTGTTAATAGTTCCTAAACATACATAAATTACTTTATAATAAAATGCCTAACTTATAAAGCACAGTTTTAGCTATAATAACATGTGTTAGAAATTATGTTAAGCCCAACCTCAATTTAGTAGTCAGCCATTTTCCATGAAATGGCCAAGTGGTGTACCTTGGTGCATGACCACTACATGGTCTACCACTTATGTTGTGGAAAAATGTGATGTAATGTGGAAGTTACCACATCCCGTGTTGACTGGAGGATCTGAAAGGCAGCTTCGGAAATTAACATTTGGAATTGACTTGTCTAATTACAATGTTGGTTAAGCCTACTCATAGGAATGAAACTGTTGCTGTAATAATTTTATATTCGGTCAAATCTAAGACCTCATTAAGTAAAAGTGCTCATTACATTTTTCTGTAGCTAAAATACCAATAAATGTTTATGTTCAAACTATTCGGCTAGAGTTTTTTAATCTAGAAATAGCTGGTCTAATGTACACTACCCATGGTGTGCCTTAGTCCTATTTGCACTTTTTTTTTAAATTGTAAATAATGCACTGAAATACTTTTTAAAAAAATCTACAAAAAATATATGTTGTGTATAAAGGCATAAAATATGAAAGAAAGATTGTTTTGTTACGTTTCTTTTAGTAATTATCCAATTAAAAATTAAAAAAGTTAAAATGGGACCTAGGTACACCACCTTCCCCTAGTATTTTATGTGTTTATGTATATATGTGTTTGTATTTTTTTACTTATATATTTGTTTAGTGGGGCTCAAAATATATTTTTACACATCAGGTGGTCCGCACAACCAAAAAGGTTAAGAACCGCTGCTCTAGAGGAAGAGGAAAAACCCTTTTCTACTTTTTCAATGTTATTTTGGCAACGTTTGTTACTTTTAATTTAAACGTGTTCAGAAAAGTGAAATCAAAATTTCTTTAGTTCCGTTTTTCGTTCTCTACGCCGGTTATTTCCAGTCTAAGTCGTTAATTAATATATTTCTTAGATGTGCAGGATATAAAAATTACGAGGACACTTCATTTTTCGTTTTCATATTTCGTCTTGAGGAACAAGTTAGTGGTCTTAATTACCCCTGACAATTTTTTCTGCTGAGTAATTGTGAACAGGATTCTAAAGTAACAAAAACGTACATATATTTTTTACGCATTTGGAATAATTCATTATTTGATAGGAAGCAATTTTAAATCTAGAAACGTGGTTACGTTCTGTCCCATCAGTAAAGCTCACCGTTTCATGTCAAATTAACAACTGACGTTTTAAAACAATTTACCATGATCTACATACGCATTACTTTTTACGTATGAAAGTTCTTTGTTGATAATGATATGAAGTCTTTTGACTTCAAGTATGGAAGAAAAAAAAAAAGAAACTGATGACGAAAAAGAAGAAAACGTGATACTAATGGAGGAATCTGAAGATGAAGATTTTGTCTCTTTTCAACAAGAAACGGAGGCTGCAGAGATGGAGAAGATATTGAAAAGTCATCCATGGTTGATTTTTCAACAAATACGTTTGTTTTGATCGATAACTTCGGAGGTGCCAGAATGACGGCACATTATTCGTACGACTGCGGGATTCAAGAGGTTGACGGGCGTGAATATGATATGACAGATTTGAGAACCACCAATTTGGCTAAATCAAAATTTATTTCGGTGCTGAATGACCAGTTTGCTATTTCCGAGTGTCAGTTAAAAGCTATACTCCCAGATCATATCTTTGAAGTAGATTGTAGGAAAGAATTATTTGGTTTTCGGGTAGTGTAAATGTAGAAGAAAAATGAGTTGGAAAGTAAATAGAACGTTGGATTTCAAGTGAAAATTCTACTTTCAGGTAGATTCCTTGTAGGAAGTCTACCTATTGGAATGGTTCTCATAACACGACTTCCGGAAAATTTCTGCAGATCTTCACCGATCATGACCCCTAGAACCCAAAACCACCCTTCGTTAAAAAGTTATATACAAACATATACGAAAATAGAAACAAATGCAATAACCAAGGGTTGGGTTTCATGTGTTTTATTTCAAATGGACATGGATTTTTATTTTAATTTTTTTCAATTGGACTTGGGCTTTTTGCTTTGTTTCCTTATTTCGAACTATAGTTTTTGTTCGGTGTTCCGGGGAAACAAACTCTTTTTAGCATTATTGCTAGAGTTTGTGTTTAGAAAACACCGAATTTATGTATACGCTCGTTCGGGATTTCCCTTGCTGATGACGCGTCCCGGAAGTTAGCGTTTTGTTCCTTTTTGTTGTTTTGGTTTTTCTTTTATGACGTGGTTTTGATGTTTTCTTTTGTTTATATATATACTAGCTGCATGACCCGGCGTTGCTCGGGCAATCTTGAATAATGGGATATTCCCGGGCGGAGAGAAGTGAGATCACGTGAGGCCTTCGGATCCATATTTTTTCATATGCCCGGCTCCGTTTTTTTTCCAACAAATATTGTCACTTACTTTCTCCAAGAAATGTAAATATTCTTTCAAATCTAGTCTTTTTATTACTAATTTTCATATGCTCGCCTCCGATTTATTTTTTTACATATATTGTCGCTAACGTAAATGTTACATTCCCCCCAAAACGTATTTTCTTTTCTTTGTTCTTCTGTTTCTTCGTCTCTTCTCTGCTGGCTACGTTGTCCCATTACTGCCAATCGTCTATTTTGTTCTTCTGTTTCCTCGGCTCTTCTCACCTGCCCACGTTGTGCCATGTCTGACAATAGGCTATTTCTTTGTTCTTCTGTTTCTTCCGCTCTTTCTTGTCTCCCATTACTGCTGTGCCATATAGTTGACACCTAAGTAAGCTCTTTCTCTTCTGCTCACCTAACTCTCCTTTCATGTCTCTGTCTGCCTCCCGTCTACTGGCAATGATCCCCTGTAATTTTTCTTTTCTTTTAGGGCATCGGAAAAGCGAGAATTGAAACAAAGCAAAAATAGTAACTTCCAAATATCAGCTTAAAATAGAAGTTTCACAAATATTAAACTTTGATCAACCAATGAATAATGATTAAATCACTAACATAACTAATCTACATCTTTTCGGCATTACATAATCCTTACAGAAATTGAAAACACCCCTTAGAATTTCGTTAAAATGGATCTTGTTGACGCTTATCACGGATAAAAAGTTGAATTTGATAGACTTTCAACAATGAGATTTTTTTATTTCTGTCAGCGTCACTCTTTTTATTGTTGTTAACAATGTCTTTAAAGTAAACGATCCCTTAAATAATAAAATAAATTTTGAATTGCTGTAATGCAAATGAAAAGTATTGTTATAAAGCATCCGAAACAACAGTGCATTGTTGTAAGCGGTTTTTTCATTAATATCTTTTCACTAATTAAAATTCTGATATTTAAATGGCTCTGGGAAATGGATTCCTTAACTATTCCCCCATCTTTTGGTACTTTCCGCGCCCGTCTGGCGGTTCGTGAGAAGATAGAAAGGACATGGAGGTTTGTTTACCTTCTCGAATTTAATGTAGAGCAGACTAGCTGCATGACCCGGAGGCTGCACGCATGATCTTGAATAATGGGATATTCCCGGGCGGAGAGAAGTGAGATCACTGGAGGCTCTTCTGATCCATATTTTTTCATGCCGGTCTGTTTTTTTTAACAACATGATGCGCACTCATTTTCCAAGAACTGTAAATCTCTTTGCCACAAATTAGGTCTTTTATTACTAATTTCATATGTCGCCTCCGATTTTTTTTTTACATTATATTGTCGCTAACGCAATCGTTAATGGTCCGCCAAAACGCTTTTTTCTTTTCTTTGTTCTTCCATGTTCTTCGTTCCTCTGCTGGTCTGTGTCCCCACATTACTTCTGCTAATCGTCTATATTTCTTCTGTTCCTTCTGGTTTTCACCGTGTCTTCTGCACGTTGTGCCATTGACAGTCTGACTAATGCGTATATTTCTTTTTCTTCTGTTTCTTTCCTCTCTTGTCTTGTACCTAGCGTGCATGTTGATAATCGGACGTATTCTCACTTTTCTTTCTTCTTCCAGTTTCACAACTCTCCTTTTCACGTTTTCTACACTTGCCACTGTCTATTGGTTAATCATCCCCTGTAATTTCTTTCTTTTTTTTAGGCATCGGAAAAGGAGAATTGAAAAAGCAAAAATAGTAACTTCCCAAATATCAGGCTTAAAACTAGAAGTTCTGCAAAATGATTAAACCTGATCAAATCACGTGAATAATGATTAAATCACTCAACATAACTAATCTACATCTTTCGGCACATAACTTATGTGAAAGCCAAAAAACACCCTTTTACCTCTAAGTTAAAAGTGATTTTGTTGACGTTATATCACACGGGATAAAAATAAAGAATTTATACACTTTCAACAATACATTTTTTATTTCTGTCAGCGTCACTTTTATTGTTGTTGTAATGTTCTTAAAGTAAATCAGACTTAACAATAAAATAAATTTTGAATTGGTGCTGTAAATAATGAGAAGTACAGCTATAAAGTATCCGAAACAATGAAAAGTATTGTTGCAAATTAGTTTTAATTAATATCTTTTACCAATTAAAATCGTGAACTTAAATGGCCAAATGTGATTCCTGATTATTCCCCATCTTCTTCTGGTACTATCCGCGCTGCGCTTTCTCCGTTCGGCGGTTCAAAGAGAAGATAGAAGGACATGGCATACATTGTTATATTACGTTTGTTTTACCTTCTCGAATTTTAATAGGATAGATAATATAACGTTTTTTCCATGTTATCTGTGAACTCCATCGATAACGTAGCTACCTTGACTTTAGCCTTTAACCAGCGTGGATATGTTGTAAGGATAGTGTAAATCCTCATTGAGATCGTAGATGGACTATTCAGCTCAAAGGGGATGAAAATGTTTAAAGGAACTTTTCATTTCCCCATAAATCCTTTACAAATTGAAAATAGAAAGAAAATTCTTAACAGGGTGAATTATTTCTATCATAAATGAACAATTTTGAATTCCTAAAGTTTTGATAGCTGCAAATTGCTTAGAAGTTGGCGACCTGAAAAGTGATTTTCCCTTTCTTTCCCTTCCTCCCTGCAACTTAAAGCACTTTCAACCTATGCATGCTACCCTTGTTAAAGCCTGGTCATTTGCAGCTCCTCCCACCTTCTTCATTCTGTACCTTAACTTTAAGAGAATAGAGGGCGAAATGTTCTTTTCCTTATATCTCCAGACTAAAGGAATCTTACCTTGGCTCTCCGCTTACCGATGGATTTTTTTTTTACTACTAATTAATCTATTCATTTCGCGAATTTTATGTGTGATTTTTCTGCCTCGCCTATTTCCTTCTAGTGTCAAGTAAAATCTAATATCAGTTTCTATAAAGATCATTTCCCAACTTTTCCTGACAAAATTTAAGTTAGAATGATTATAAATTACACCAAATTGAAGGTAGTAAGTAGTTGGTAATAGTTTATATGAGAGACTCCATTAAAGTAGAAATATAGTTTTGCTGAAAGCATTCAAGAAGATGCATTTCAGATAATTAGGAAAATTAGGTTAAATGCATTTCTGAGACTATATAAAGTAGTTCATAATCATTTTCAAATGTATTCTCTTTCAAATCAATTCGTTGCCGTGACCAGAAACCGAAATGAAGGGTTCATTACCCTCAGTTCTGGGTAATTTGGGAAAATAAGAACGCTTCGGAAACGAGACATTCCATGAAATAGAAGATAGTTTCGCTGAAAGCACATCTTCAAAAAAAGGTGTATTTTGTGATAATTGGGAAAATTTAGGCTCAATGTATTTGAGATACAAAGTAGTCGTAGCAATCATTTCAAATGTATTCTTTCAACCACCTGAGTACGGTGGACCAGAACCGAAATACGTGTTCCACATTACCCGTAGCTCTGGGGTAATTGGAAAACAAGAACGCTCCTAAAACTATAATATCCCCATTAAATAGAAGATAGTTTCATTGAAAAGCATTTAAAAAAGGTGTATTTTGTGATAATTGAAAATTAGGGTTCAATGCATTTTGAGACGATACAAAAGTAGTTCATAATCATTTCAAATGTATTCTTCAAATCCAATCTGTTACTGTGACCAGAAACCGAAAATGAGTGTTCCAAGACACCCGTAGTCTCTGTGTAATTGGAAAAATAAGAACGCTTCTGAAACGAGACATTCCATGAAATAGAAGATAGTTTCCTGGGCTGAAAAGCATTTAAAAAGGTGTATTTTGTGATAATTGGAAAAATTAGGTTCACTGCATTTTGAGACGATACAAAAGTAGTTCATAATCATTTTAAATGGCTCTTCTTCAAATCAATTCGTTACTGTGACCAGAAACCGAAATATGTTCCACATTACCCCTGTAGTCTCTGGGGTAATTGGGAAAATAAGAACGCTTTGGAAAACGAGACATCGCATGAAATAGAAGAGGTTTTGTCTGAAAAGCATTCAAAAAAGGTGTATTTTGTGATAATTAGAAAATTAGGTTGTTTTACTTGAGACGATATAAAGCAGTTTATAATCATTTCAAATGTATTCTTTCCTTCATATCAATTCGTTACTGTGACCAGAAACCGAAATATGTGTTCCATATTACCCGTAGTTCTTCTGGGAATTGGAAAATAAGAATGCTCCTAAAAAGTTAGGTTGGATTAATTAACAAACTGATGAGGACATTCCGGAAAGCAAGTTTCGTCGCTTTACTATAGTTTTACTACAGCTCAGAAACGTACAATTACATAATAAAGTCATTGCATGTTCCAAGATCAAGGTAATCCCATGTCCGAGATCAGATGTTGGGTAATCCGAATATTATTAGAAGGAACTGAGGAGCTTTCCTCTTTTGAATCGAAAGATGGTGGAGCCTGGAGCCGAGCAACGATCGATATTGCCACGCCGTTTGCTGCTTCTGCCACATCACTGCCGTTGAGGAAGCCGTTATTGCTGTCATTATTATTACTACGCGCTATGTTACGCGTTGCCGTTTACGACATGATGATAGAGATGAGCGGCTTACGCGACATACACAGCGTTACATTACTATTGTTTCATGAATGCTTATTACGCCACCATTACGTTATTACTATGACACCACTTACATTTTGCCTCCTAGAGATGCACTACGGCTAACGGAGGGTTAAGCTAAAAACAAATTTATCAAAAAGTTCTCGAAAAAATGACACTAACTTTACTGCATCACTTTACATAATCAACTTTCATCTCCTCTTCAGGGCGATTCTGGAGGTCCTTTGGTGATGGAAATGAGACAGTTGGATCTAAGGGCATCGTCTCCTTGGCTTCTTCAATGTGAGCCGAAGATTATCCTGAGTTTATGAAGAGAGTCTCAGCTATATATGAGGTGGATTGGGCTGAATCTTATCCGAGAGTATCAGTACATCGTCTAGTCAAGGTTTTTATGCCTTGCTATATGTACTTGTGTAATAACTAAGCGTCGAATTTTTATTAGAATTGGACAGACGTACTTCATTTTAAAATGGTTGAAATAAAGATTAATTCTAAAGACGAGTCGTTCCATTTTTCGTGTTGCTCAGAAACAATGCTTCTCCTTTTTATGATCTTCAGAGAACTAGTGCCTATATTTAGACATATTAACCCTTCCAGCGGCATTATGGAAACTTTTGAGAGATGTCACCTTCGAAAACTCAGTTGTTCTAACAAACGGAGCAATTTTTAACATTGAACATTCCTTCCCCCTTCTGTGGTTAGAGCGTTCTCCGATCTCAAAGGAGAGATATGAGAGCGATTTTTACTACTGTGAGCTCCGAGCCCTTCGCTTTAAGGGGGTAGGAAACGGGTTGGAATAGGGGTGGAAAGCAGAAAGCCCACACACAAACTCACAACCCCTCTTCTTCCAACTGCGGGGTGACTAACACAACGGACAGGCCAACCCTCCAATTACTAGTATGTATGTGGACCTGAGAGAAAGGAAATTCTAATAGCCCGAGAATATCCGGACCTGGAGCTAGAGATGCAGAAAAGTTTGCGAGTTATTTCGTAGCCTGCCGTTTGAGATGCAGAAAAGTGTGCGAGTTATATCGTAGTCTGCCGTTTGAGATGCAAGAAAGTTTGCGAGTTATTTCGTAGTCTGCCGTTTGAGATGCAGAAAAGTTCGCGAGATATTTCGGGCTTGTCGATGAATGAGTTAAGTTAAATATTTTAACAAGCTCCTGAGAGAGAACTTGTTTGGATAAGGTTTACTATAATAATTTTATTAAAACAGTTTAAAGGTCAAATTAAGTGAATCTTTTTGGTGACCTAAAGTTTCATAGATAGGACGACTTACAGTTGCCTAAATCGGACTGTTAAAATCAATGGGGCTATTATCGTGAACTAGAGAAATAGTCCAGAAAAGCAGTTATAATCATTAGTAGTCCTCATGAATTGGAAGTGGAACAAGACAAAGAATGAAAAAAACACATTAAATACATCAAATATGGTCCAAAAAGTTACGATACGTATAATTAGTGAGCAAACCAAGGAAGAAGAAATGATGCAGTGCATAAAATGTCACATTTGGACTCGCACATTGTACAGGGTTATCCTAAATGATTCATCGGGTTTCAAAGAACTGTTTATTTACAAGTATATAACGTACAAAGACGGGTGATACATGAAAAGATACATACACTCACCAAGTTTCTGGCACATACTTCAAATGTTCAATGTGTGCGCTCTTGGCCACCCGGCACACATCCCAACGGTCAGGGCCGGCCGGAGGGTGGTGCGACCGTACTAGGCCCCGCGTTTTCGAAAGGCCCCGCGCAGCTGATTGATTTTGCAAATTAAAAATGCCTTCTAATTTTTTATTTTAATTCGGATATACATACATTTGAATATAATCACGCGATATGGGGACATTTCACGTCGACCAATCAAAGGTAAGGTTGAAGGCTTTGGATCTCACTTACATAGCCAAAACAGAGTAAGAAAGTAAAAACAGTGTGTTTCATTATGCTTGCGTTGTAATGGATGATAGTACATCGTACGTTTGGTGGGGAAATAAATAAAATATTCGTATTTAAAGGGAAGACAAATGTTTAATATAATATACTAAAAAAATCACCCGTCATGGTTTGACGGGTGCAAATTGCCTCTTCATTCGAGAGATTTCCCTTCGAATATCACGTGTTTAAATAGATATATATGCGAGATAAATGTTTAACAATGATTGAAAACAAATAAAATAAACATATGTTTTATGACAGGAAATATTTTTCTTATTTACATATTATTTACATATTTCTTTATTCAAAAAACTCTTGGTAAACAAAATTCCGTGTGAAGTATTTTTCGTTGTTTAATAATTTTCCTTGTACTTCAGATGTCCTTGTGTAAATTTTAACGTGATCGGGAATCCTAGACCTTGAGAGTGCAACATAGAGCTGTCCATGTTAAAAGACAGGCTCATCGAGGTAAATTCCAACATGATCGAAAGTTTGTTCCTGCGATTTGTTGATAGTCATCGTATAGGATGGAATTAACGGGAACTGGCGGCGGTAGAGAATGAATGATAGATTCACGTCACTGGTAGCTAATTTAATTCTTGGCAAGAAAACAACATCGCCACGATTGCATTCAGATACAATTTGGCGTCAGACTATATCACACGCATGATATACCACTGACGTGAATTTACTACTTTCTATTAAAAAACAAATTAATTTGAAATATAGGATTAATATAATTTAAAATTTCTCGGGAACTATTGATCATAGCGAGATAAATTTTATATCAATCGATAGAAAATTTTATTTCACTATTTTAGAGCTATTAAATTTGAAATTAGAACGACAATTACTCTTTTAAATTTAAAATGACTGAAATGTAGGTTCTCTAAGAATGAAATAATGCTGTTTAACGTCTCGCAGTGCTATGGCTCGAGTTTTATTGTTGCTGACGTCAGAGCGTTACCGGAGGATTTGGGCTATTATATTAGTAATTGCTGAAAATTACTAAATAAAATATTTCATTATTGTTTGTTGTAATCTTACTTCTAAAAATTGATCTTAGTTTTTTATATTATTTTTGGACAATTTCGGAATATGTCTAGAGACAGAACAGAACTCCGTCCCTTACCCCCGTACCCGTGACCAGACCGGTCACTGAACGGTTTGATGGGCAAGGCACGGGAATGTTATTTAAGAAAAAGAAAAACAAACAAAAAGAAGGAAATATATACATTATGTACAACACATGCATTTTCATTTTTACACTATTAGTTCGTAATAGTCTTCTTTTCTTTGGATGTTGAAATACCTTTCTTTTATTTGGAGGTGGAATGTCCGGTGATTGAGCTACTTAGTTCAGCTCGCTGGGATGTTGAAGGCTAGGGAGGCCGGAAAAGATCTCTGTTTTCGCTAATGAATTTGATAATCCCAAGAATTTTCTGCCTGGAGACGAGGTTATTGGTGACACTTTTCAGCCATTCTTGTTCGAAGTTTGGCGCTGGCTTCCTCATATGCCAAGACACTGTATAGATACACTATGTCTAGAGACAGAGATG
This sequence comes from Araneus ventricosus, assembly GCA_013235015.1. Taxonomy (NCBI): domain Eukaryota; kingdom Metazoa; phylum Arthropoda; class Arachnida; order Araneae; family Araneidae; genus Araneus; species Araneus ventricosus. The sequence goes on along the minus strand of BGPR01011624.1, from coordinate 2,754 downwards.
CCGTAAGAAAATAAATGTGTGGATCTGATAAATTTAAGAAACACATAGAAAAAGAAAGAAAAATTGCCGAAAACGTGAGAAACTCCCTTGCAAAATTTAAAACGTCCAACAAACTTACGAAACATATAATTAATAGATATTGAAAAATCAAAATCGCGAAAATCAAATTACCCCGTATGACATCCGCGAAAACAATCCTAATCATCATAAAGACGGCTTTCGTCTTAATGAAGAGGAAAGCCATTATGAGAAAACTGGAAAAAGGAAACATAGTTATGTAGCAGAGAGAAACCCCCCTATAGACGGTGGATTTTTATCAGCGTCGAATAAAGACACTATGTCTAGAGACATAGATGCCGTAAGAAAATAAATGTGTGGATCTGATAAATTTAAGAAACACATAGAAAAAGAAAGAAAAATTGCCGAAAACGTGAGGAACTCCCTTGCAAAATTTAAAACGTCCAACAAACTTACGAAACATATAATTAATAGATATTGAAAAATCAAAATCGCGAAAATCAAATTACCCTGTATGACATCCGCGAAAACAATTCTAATCATCATAAAGACGGCTTTCGTCTTAATGAAGAGGAAAGCCATTATGAGAAAACTGGAAAAAGGAAACATAGTTATGCAGCAGAGAGAAACCCCCCTATAGACGGTGGATTTTTATCAGCGTCGAATAAAGACACTATGTCTAGAGACAGAGATGCCGTAAGAAAATAAATGCGTGGATCTAATAAATTTAAGAAACACATAGAAAAAGAAAGAAAAATTGCCGAAAACGTGAGGAACTCCCTTGCAAAATTTAAAACGTCCAACAAACTTACGAAACATATAATTAATAGATATTGAAAAATCAAAATCGCGAAAATCAAATTACCCTGTATGACATCCGCGAAAACAATCCTAATCATCATAAAGACGGCTTTCGTCTTAATGAAGAAGAAAGCCATTATGAGAAAACTGAGAAAAGGAAACATAGTTATGTAGCAGAGAGAAACCTATAGACGGTAGATTTTTGTCAGCGTCGAATAAAGAACAAGATGAATTAGTCAAAGGATCGCAGCTTCAACGGGATCAACAAAGAATTGAAATGTCGACATCAATGATCCTAGTAATTGGCCTGAAATTATAACTGATAAATTTAGAAAGGCTATAATGCAAAATGGTGTGACATAATGTGCTGTTTACCGATTGATGAAAATATCAGTAGTTTTTCTGAAATTATTTAAGAAAATTCAAGATTGAGATGAGATTGTTACTCTCCTGTGCAACTCTCAAATATCACTTCTTTGTGTTTAACTTGACTTAATGACTGCATTTTATTCGTGTTCGCGATTACAAAGTCATGAAAGATAATTTACAAGCTATATATAAATTGTTACAATTTTAAAAGAATTTCAAACTGGGAAACACTATGACAGAGAACATGAAAAAATAACTAAAACCGAAACACTCAGTGTAAAGTGTGTTTATGAACAAATACTGGCCTCAATTTTATATATATTAGAGCATTATTTGGCATTTAAAGGAAGTAACGATGCTTTGTTTAAACCACACAACGGTAATTTCTTAGATCTCATAGAATTACTTGCAAGATTTCACCCAATCATGCAATAATATTTGGATTGGTGTGTGAAATCAGTGTTGCGTTCCTATTTATCTCGGAGAATACAAGACGAACTTATTTCTGCTTTGGCTAAAAAAGTTAGAAAGTAAATAATATATTTAAATAAAAAAGCTAAATATTTCACAATTTTATTAGATTGTACTCCAGAGCCATCAAGAATAATTATTTGTTACTTTAAGATATGTTAATGTAGTTGACTCTGAAAGTGATTGCGGGTATATAAGAGCTCTTTATGTTTTTAAACGTTAAAAGACTTGATAGGAAAAGGGTTATCAGTTAAAATTGAAACCCATCAGGAAAAGAGGGATTATATTTGGGGAACTGTATAGACAGTGGTACTTATAATAACTAGGATTATCATACTTCCGGATTTCAAGCTCACGTCCGGACTAATGTCCAGATCTTCAAGATGTCTGGATTTATGCCAGTGAATGCGGCGAGAGAAAAATTTGGTTGTAATAGAGAGCATTTCCACAAAAGTCAATGTCATTCCATCAATGAAACAAAATTCATTTTTTGCATCCATTATTAATGAAAAAGTGGCCCTGCACCAATTCAAACAGAAAATTAAAAGTTTGAGCAGTTTTGTTTTAATTCTGTTTTTCAATTCCTACTATTAGTTCACACTCTCCCTATATATATTTATTTCTATATCTTGTTCAAATTTTCGATCGTTAATAAAATACTTTTTATTCATCCACTCAAGTTCAAACACATTTTTAAAACTTGTAGTGGATGACACTTGATGTTAATACAGTTTTTTCAAATATTAATTCATTAATTAAGTTGAATTAATTAATTTTATTTATTAGAGCCTCGCACAGGCTACGACCATGGTGTAGGGATAAGAAACGCGGTATGGGACTCGGTGGCGCAACGGTAGCGCGTCTGACTCCAGATCAAAAGGCTGCGTGTTCAAATCACGTCCGGGTCAAGGGATTTACACAAGACGTATCATTTTTGCACTTAATTTATATTCTGAAAAATATCTCTTGTTGCCAATTGCATCCAAAAATGTTTAGTTCCCCGTTTGAATGGATAAACTTAGGTCTATTTTTTCCTTCATTTCCTACTATTAGTTCACACTCTCTCTCTATATATTTATTTATATATCTTGTTCA
>BGPR01011623.1:0-47867 GCA_013235015.1 Araneus ventricosus | reverse complement strand
CCCCCCTGAAATAATTCTCAGAAAAGCTTCGCCAAATGTATAAAAGAGCAGAATCTCGTCATAGTCCCACAACTATGTTCCTGTAGCTCGGCAACTTCGCTCCGTACACAAACACTTTACTCTATTTTGTTCATTCCGATTGGATCGTCTTAGAAAAGATTCCTCAACAGTTTCATTAGACCTATCTTCTCGTTTTCGACGATTTCGATTTATAATCGAAACCGCCCAACTTAAATTCATTTTGAAAAATTTCGTTGTCTCAGATCAAATCAAACTAAATTCGCCGATTCGAATGCAAACAATCTAAACTTGCCAGCTGTTGCCAAACGGCGATTAAGAAATTCCAACCTTTTTGGTCGCCACATAAGAGAATTATATATACAGATATTGAGGACTAAAATTAGAAAATAATGAAAAAAAGTACTAAAACCATGCTTTCTTTCATTAGCGTACTGAGATGCAATCTAAAATTCTGCCAAAATTCTGGAGAACAAAGCACAAATTGTAAAAGCATGCGGCTCTGGAAACAATAAGATATAGAAACAAAGCCACATTAAATAGCAAAAGACAGAAAATTCTGAAGCGTTCATTTAAAAAAAAGCGTATTAGGAATGTGGATTAAATTCCAGTTTGCTTAGAGTAAGACTATCAACGACTCACTTTATAGATATTTTCTTTGAGCTCCAGATTTTCGATAAGAAATTAATTTCTGCATTTTAATACAGTAATAAAAGTGCGCTTTTAATTTTTTTAAATATTTTTATACCACAAACGTGTTTACGTCGTTTCCCTGTTGTGTACTTTTCATACCTCCTTCACTATAGAAGTACACATTAACTTGTGCTTCTGAATCGTTTAATAACCAAGAGTTCCCTATATGAAAATTAAATTTGTGAAGAAATACCACTAATATTTATCTTGAACTTAGATAGAAGTATAGATTTAAAAGAAGTTATATAGATGAATTTACCTAAATGTAGCTTTTGACAAAGAAAAAACTTTTCATGCTTAACTTCTGGAATTTGCTTTTTCTTTACAGTTTGTTCTCCTCGTCTTGGTGGCCTTGGTGGTGTGCACTCTCGCACAGTGGCCTTACTACGGTGGATACTACGGCGGCTACAACGGCTATGTCGCTGCCAATCCCTATGCCTACAACTACTATGGAGCCTACAACCCAGCTTTGAGCTACTTGTGGAAGAAATGAAGAAACAAACATGGTAAAACGGCACTTGATAATATTTGAACCAAATCGTGTCAGCCTTTTAATGTACACTTTTGCTACGCCGTTCCTCAAAATAAGTACGAAAAATTAATAATATTTTCATAGGATTATTTGATTTGGCTGTAAATCTATGACATAAATCAACTTTCTGAAATTTGATTGTTAGTAGATCATCTACGGAACATAAAATGGAGGTTCACAAAATTTCTGGATGAGAATGCAAGTTTTCTATCTCCGATTTAGAACAAAACTGAAATGGGATGTTTTAAATTGCTTTTCACACAATTAAAAATGGTTAACTGTTAATTTAACTGTTTCAATACAAATTAAAGATTTGCGTTTTTCCTGAAAATTATTTTCAGAAAGTTGTTTATAATTCGAAACGATGATTTTAATTCGAATTTCAAATTATGACATAAATCAGTTTCCTAAAAAAGTAATTGTTAGTAGATCATCTACGAAACATAGATGAAGGTCTAGCACATACCTAAATGAGAATGCAAATTTTTAGTTTTTAACAAAATTGGATTGAGGTTGCTTTTTAACAAACAAATCAATCATTATTTGTTTTTTAAATACTAATTAAATAATACATTAGAAGTTACAAAATATAGAAACTGTTAATAGTTTATAGTTTTTCCTATCTGTTTCACTAAACTAAACTACAAGTATTTAAAAAACGAATTTATCTATTATGAATGATAAAATTGCCATTTTCGAAACAGGAAAAGATAAAAAGAGTTTTTTTATAAATATATCAATATAATAATACTTATTCAAAGTTTACAATGGAGATTATTGTAAATTACTTATCAATAAATGGCAGTGAACAATCTGCACGATTATTTATGAAAATTCTTTGCTCCAAAATCCCACCCTAAATCTAATTTATGTTTCTAAAATCATTTGCTAGACTTTGTATCGAAATTTTTTTGCCTTCAAAATAATCAAGTTATTCTATTTGCAGACATTTTATAAATCCGATACAAAATTTTGTTTTAAACATAACTTTTTTAAGTATTAGACTAAAATTGTAAATTAATAAACATGGAATTGAACTTAAGATTATTTGAGTTTTATTCCGGTAGAAAAAATGAACTTTTGATTGGAAATCATGTTATTCTTGCGTTTATAAATGACATAATAAAATGCATTTTAATATTGTACATTTATTTTGAAACGATTTTTTGAATATTAAAAGACATTTTAAAACTGAATATTAATTTTGTTGTTTGATGTTATTGTTTAAAATATATATGTCAATCTTTGCTTGAATTTTATAAAGATGTTATTTATCTTTTCAGGTTTAAAGAATCAAATCTTGGCCTGAAGTTCCTGCTTTTGTGTGAAATTGATTGATTGTAATCTGAAGTTTTTGAAGAAATTTAATATTAAAGCAATGGAAGATAATTTCAATTAATGATGTTATAAGTTGAGAATAATAAAAGAAATGTTTTCAAATTTTTTTAGTCATCTCTTTCTTCATTTATAAGCTCCTAACATACGATAAAACCATAATATGTTAGATGCTTAAGTAATATTATATAATTTTACTTAATTCTTTTTAACATCTCTCACGAAAGAGTCTCTTCAGTATTTGTTTTGTATGCAAGAATTTCAAACAAAAATGCTCTTAAATGAAAATCAACTTTCAAAAATTGTAAATTTTAATTCAGTGAAACTTAGTTAAGTGAAAGCTGATGGAACCACTATGAAAATTAAATTTAAACAAAAATTCGAATTAAGAAAAGCTGGTTCTAAAAATGAGTGCAATAAGAAAAAACGCCAAATTTGAAACTAAAAATGATGGTAAATATTAAGTTTTAATATTTAACGGTTTTCATAAATTATACATAATGAATAAACAGTTAGGAATTTTAATCAATAAAATGAAAACTTACAATTAAAAATCTTTAATTTTTTTTGAAAATAAGTAGACAAACAATACACAGCAATTTGAATACAATAATTATACTATTAAATTTCAATATTACCTTAACAACTCTTATGTAAGATATTCAAAATTTGTTTTAAAATGTGAAAAATTTTCTATTGCTTTTCTGATCGAATATAATGTACAGCAGTTTAATACTCGATTGCGCTAATAGCTTTAAAAAATTATTCACTTTTAATCACTGAGGACACAAAGTACGAGCTTTATGAGTGTAAGTAAATAGTAAAACGGTTTCTTGGGGTGTTTGTAAAGTTACAAACAAAAACATACTTCCTGAGTTAAAAACAATTCTTCTTAGGAAATCTGTTGCGACAAAGCAAGAGTAAACTTGAAAAGAATGATCCTATGAGCAGAAAGGGAAAAAGTCACAAGATACTAATTTTATAGGAGACATAACTAAACTATTTACTATCGTTTCTGGTGAAGCAAAATATAAACTAGTTTCTTCTAAGAACGTGATGCTGTCTTCTAATATGTATGTCTCGTGCATTTTGACAAAAACCAAAGCAGACAACGTTAGTTTCCAGCTGGTTTGTCATAATGCAATAGATTCATAATTCTTTCTGAAAACAAAGCAAGACTAAACTTGAAAGGAATGACACTATAAGAATCAATAACTGCAGAAAGAAAACAAGTAAAAACACATTAATTTTGCAAAAGATATAAGCAAACGTTTCATTTTCGCCAATGTTATACATGCATTCTTAAAAGGAACTAATTCTTCTTCAAATAGGTAGGAAGGAATAGATTTTAAGGAGAAGATTTCATGAAACATACGAAAGAATACATGATGCGCCTCCCAAATGAATCAAGTTGGAATGGTGTCTAAATCAGATTAAACCTTATCCATTCTGTTTTATATTGACGAAAATTAGTAAGCCAACTGAGAGTGAAATGGCATCTTATCTTTCGTTTAATGTGTTCTACTTTTGATATTATAAACTGTATCTTTTAGATAAGTAAACGGAAACAACTTGTAAAAATGAAAAAATGTAAGAAAAGACGTTTGTATTGTATTCTAGCAAATCTAATACTAATTTACGTTTGATCACTGGCAGTATTGTACTCGAAATATTGCTTTTACACTTGTTGATTTAACTTCACTTGTTTCAGGGGATTTTATAACTGATTTCTCAGTTACTTCTTGATGCATTCGAGTTATGGAAATTTTCATGAGTGTGCTTTCCCTATGACAATACAGTATTTTGATATTTTTAGAATTTACTTATTAATTTTAATTAAATTTTGATTCCATATGAGGAGTGCCATCTGGTGGCGGGGTTGAAAAAAATTGATTTCACAATATTTTAAATAATGAATTTTCATACGTATACCAAAAAAATTGATTTCACAATATTTTAAATAATGAATTATGAAATATATTGCATACTAAAAGTAAAAAAATACTAAAAATGAAAAAAAAAAGATTTAAATGCATTTAAGTTTATTAGTGTACTGAACTGTAGAATAGATTTTTATATTTTTTAAATCAAAATATAGACTCCAAAATAAAATGACATAAGAAACTATACGCTCATAGGCACCTCAGGATATGCTGATCATCCCTAATGTGAATGTTCAAAAACTGAGTTTTTCTCTGAATCCCTAAATAATTATTTAATACACTAAAAGTAGAAAGAAAAGGCGAAACAGTACAACGACGGTTAACCAAACTAAAGGGAGGAAAGCCGTTTCGGATCAAGATTTTGTCGGTTAAGCCATGAACATCCATTACTATTTTGTATCTAATTACAGTATGTAATCCTGAAATGCTTTGGGTGTAAAACGAATTCAGACTCGCTTTATAGGCTACACTCATGTTCTGTATTAATGCTAACCCTCTGACGGGCTCAATATTCGCACCGGTCAATTCGGATACAATGGGCCTGGCAGACACAGATAAACAATATAGTAATTAATATTGTTAATACCCATTAATTATGAATTTAGTATTCTAAAATTAATCACTTACCTTCTAGGGTAGGCTTAGAAAAAAGTGGAGATATCGTTGCAATAAAGCCTCGCCTTCGCGATTATTTCCGTGCAGTACAGACGTGTTCTTTGGATTTGCTATTTCAGAGGCATTTCGGATAACCTGGGTTTCGTTTAACCCGAGTTCGGTTAACCAGGGTTTTACTGTAATGTTGTACTTGTCTAAAAGGGTAACACGCATGGTCAACAGTGAGGGCATATATTGAGAAAAGTTTGAAGCAAACAGATCTGCATCAGGTTCTCTAGGAGAAAAGCTTGCCTAACTCTCAATGGAAAAAATAACAAGGCAAAATAGCAAATTGCATATGGACAGCTAAAATCCATTTCGGGCTTTATAAGCAAAGATTTTAAAATTATATAAAAAGGAATCTGATAGGAAAATGCAATTACGAAAATGACCAAAGCCTTTTAAAAAACTGACAGTTATACGAAATGAAGATACCTAGGCTTATGAGGAAAGAAAAGTAATTAGAAAAACAAAGAAACGCTAGTCAAGGCACCAATGTTTAACACCTTTAAGTAAACCTTTTGAGACAAGATTCCTGAGCACCTCTGGATAGAGACAACAGTTACTCAAGTAAAAAAAGTATGTTTTTTTGGAAAGAAAAGAAGTAACGGATTTTGTTTGTTGGATTAACTATCTGTTTTGAAGTTGCATGATATTTTTGGGGAATTTTAATTACAATCAGACAGAAATCTCTTTGCTCGAATTTGTCTAAAATTTGAAGCAGCCCTACATTTGTAGTGTAGAGACAACATATTAAATTTTATTCTTAGCGTTTTGGAGTTATCGTGTCCTCGGACACACATCATTCCAAAAATGTCTCTATCCAAAAATTATATTCTATACCTCAGCAACACGAAGCCAGTATTCTCGGATAGTAGTATATAGTTGTCCCGTCGGGACAAGAACTTACTATTGTCCACTCTTTTTGTGAACGCGTTATCATTTCTGAGCATGCATTATTCTTTCTCCACATGGCTGATCTTCTTTCCGCACACGCGTAAATTTTTTGTCGAGACAATATTGGCCTCGTGTAAACCCACTTTTATGCTTGAATAGAGTTTTTCCCCAATCAATTTCTAAAATTCACGGAAATCATTAACCTTGAAGTAAATATCCGAAAAAATTAACTGTATTACAACGGTGCAATTCTGTTACAAATTTCCGAGAAAGAGTTTCACTGGCGGCTAAATACTTCATTAAGCAAATAATGCTATAACAGCTCTTCATTTGGATTTCTTTCACCTAGTTTCGAAACCTTTTCTTCGAAGTTGATCGGAGCAATTAAGATTATTACCTGTTCTTCAAAGTTCTTCTCAGTGGAAGGGAGGAGGAGATAGGGAGTTTCTAGAAAAGTTCTGGGGAGCAAATTACGTGATTAAATTAACAGTTTGGGACCAGGAATTCACTGTTACGATGAATCCTCACAAAAGTAAGCACTCCCGAGTGAAATAATTAGATTGAATGCTACTTCTGTAGTAAAGAGAAAGTTCTCGAGATGAAAATATTACCGCGGTCTTTAAAAGTAAGAATAGTAGTTCATCAGGGTGATTAAAAGAGGAATATCTCAGTTGGGCCTGTAAGAATTAGGAATTCGTGATTTTGGCAATTGAGTTAAGCTTTCTTTTAACTAATTTCACTTTCTCATATACGAAGTATACAAAGAGAAAGTATTGTAACCGTCGAAAAATTCGAACTCGAGATTTTGCTGATGAATCTCCATGTTTTAGATCTCTTTGAGTCCGAAAAACACAATTTTGGAATCATGTCTATCTGTTTGTGAACACGATAACTCAAAAACTGTTAGAGCTAGAGGGACGAAATTTAGTATATGGGCTTTACACAAAATTAATAGATTTCTATCAAATTTTGGACGAAATCTGTCCGCGGAAAGTCTGTCTGGATGTCTGTCCGTGTTCAAATGAGCACGATAATTCAAAACTTAAATAGCTAGATAGATGAAATTCGGTGCACAATTTTATCGTAAAGAATGCAGGTCCGTATCAGATTTTGGACCAAATCTGTCAAAGGGTTGACTGTCTGTCGGTCTGTATAATCGTATACTTCAGAACACGATAATTCATAAACGCAATAACGTAGAGAAATGAAATTTGGTATGTGATCTTCTAACCCTATATGTAGATCTGTATCCAATTTTCGTTTCAATCGGATGAAAAAAAGGCGTCCCAATTGCATATTCGGGTTTTTTTCACCACTCTACAACGCAAAAAAGGGCACTAGAGCTTGGCATGTTTTTTCTCACCTGTGTTAGGGAATGGCGCGTGTTACTGTCGCTTGACGTATTTTTTCCACACCCAAGTTAGGGCGTGCACGAGAACGTTTGAGGGAGACCACTCCCGCTGGTTTTTAATTCGAACCTCTAGTCCGAAACATAGTAGCATGATGATGTTTCAGGTTTGATTCGTTTTGTCTTGTTATTGACTAACTGAAATGAAACATCCGTTTTATTCTGTGATTAAAGATTGTGACATCATGCAATTTAAAGAAATAATGCCAGCATAAAAAGATTATCGTCTCTATAAAAGCGAAAATGAAAACTCTGCTTTTAAAATAATGTCCAAATAAAGTACTTTTATTTTTATCATAAATTCAACATTGGCCAATAAGATACATATTGAAAATTTTATCAAATTAATTTCCGATATATCGATGACATCTTGGGTGCTGATAAAAAAAAATAAATTGCTGTTTTATACTTGAGGCTGCCTTATTTTTGCTTTTTTTGTGAGCTTGTGAATACCATATTTTATTCCATAATTTTGAAGGCAATTTCTTATCCATATTATTAGTCATTAAAATTCATCTGTGTTTAATATAATAGAATTTTGTCAAGAACATTTTTTTCTGAAATAAAACCCAATGTTGTGAGCTGGTAAGAAAATGTTTTTTAGCCGTAAACCATACTTAAAATAAAATAAGATTTTTTAAAGTATTTTTTCCAAATTGCATTCAAGAAATGAAAGTCAAAAAACACTTTTAAATCAATTTTTGAGAAATGGGACTTTTAAGCGTTAAGGAAATAGGAGACATGAGGCTAATTAAAATCCGTTGCAGCCGATCAAAAATAAAAATGAGACATAATTTGACAAGAAAAGTGATACAAGCATCCCGTAGTGGCTCGTGCATTGTAATCGTGGGGATGGTGGATAATACTGCATTGTGTAGTGATGCATTTCTGCGTTCTATAGTTATGTCTTTTTAATTAATTTTGGAATAATTTAATAATAAATATATAATAAATGCTAATTAGAATTTTGACTTGTACGTAAGTTTTTGATAAAGAAATATTAACTGAGTAATTACTAATCTTTAATTAATTTTAGATAAACGTTTAACTTCAAAATAAACTTTTCCGGTTATTTAACTTAAATTCCTTATTCTCGTTTGTAAAGATTTACAAAATTGCGCTGAACAACATTTTGAAGTGCAAGGTTGAAATAAATACAAATGTAGAAAATTACTTTCGTTTTAATTTAAGGGAAGAATTTTACAGTACTGTATTTTTTAATTAATATTTTAATTTATCATTAATTATATTTAATTTTATTATTTATTTTTAAATTCAAGCTCGCGAAAGTGTGCTTTCAAAAAAACTCTTTTCCCTTTTAAACCGTGTGTTATATATAAAAAAAACAGTGAATTGTTACTGCAGATGCGCAACTGACGCAAAATGCATTCCTCCAAAAAAATGTTTTTTTGTCTACAAAGAGATGCAATAAAATTTTCCCTGCCTTTTCCCAATAAACTGAAAGTGTTAAAAGGAAATTTGCGTAAAATTGTTGATGGATTTAAATATTAGGTGGTAAATTCAATGAAATATTGGTTAAATTTATACACTGAAAAAAAAGTTAGAGGTACTGCAGTTCCTCAATTTACACGAGCCACTGTAGCATACATCAATTCTCTCTATCAAATTTTTTTTAAGAAATCAGTTACTTAATTTAATAGATTTTAAAAAATCTAATTGCAACCCCCAAGTTCAGCACTGAGATTTTCATGCACAGAACATTAAGTTGCTGGATGTGCAACTGCAGCTTGGTATAGTTTCCTTCTTACTAAGTGTACCGATTAAAAATGCGGATTTGGGATGGAAAGAAAACATAAGAAATGGAAGAAAAGCAAAAGCGATTCTTTACTCAAATTAATGGCCATTTCTATCTACATATTTTCCCTATCTCTCAGGTAATATTTGGATGCCGTCCGTATAAAACTACTTGTTTGGAGACAAACCAACGAGTGCTTCATCGGGGCCACGTCGTCGTGCTTTCAGAAGTGCTGCTGAGATAGTGTGTGAGCCATCGCCCGGAACACGTGAAATTCGAACAGCACAAGGTCTCGTGAATACAGTAGGTGGGATAATGCTTCCCAGGCATAATATTTTAACGTGTTTATTCACTAGTTTGGACATATGTGGTTTTATGTTGTCAGGAGCAAATTGGGACGTATGGCCAATTGCGGTCGATTGACGATCCGTGTGTAGCTCAAATTTCCAATTTTTTGTTGGTAGCGAGCACTATTGACAGTTTCACTAGATTTCAGCTCATGCTACACCACACACTCCAGATCCCACCAAATACACAGAATTCTCATCTTTCCAAAGCCGTTTCCTAAACCGTTTAAATCGGCATTCACACGTTCACCACACGCATCCCGCAGTATGCGGTAACATTCAGATGAATTTTTTTCACATTAAAGTAAAAAAGTAGCATTTAAAGCAAAAAAGTCGCGATCGTTTTGCGAACGAATATCAGTCCTGTGCACACCTTTAGAACATTTGACGTTTGCGGTTGCGAAGCTTGTTCTCACTACGATCATATGGCATGCGTCACATTTTGCAACTACTCCATGCTACTGCCACGCCATCCTTGGAAGAAAATCCGCATTATTAACAGGTAAACCTAGTAAATAAGAGGATGAAGGATTCGTACCAATTTCATTAAAGATCTACTGTGTTTATGCATCTTATACACATTGAATCTGTCTTCTTGGTCTAATGATCTCAGGTTAGTGTGATTTAGAAACTATTTCAATGTAATTCAGGCTCAGGAATCATCTCGTCATCTTCCCAAAATGAAATCTTGACATCCGCCCTTAATATCAAGAACTGATAATCAGAATGAACCAACCCATTGTTTTCGAAAAAGTGAACTAGGCATCATATTTCATAAACCTTGAAAGCAAATCATTTGCTATTTATTATAGGGCAGCTAAAAATCTTTTCTTCCGCTTTTGTCTGAAAAAAAAACCGTTTTCGATTTCAATATCGTCACTGTTATATCAAAATAATATGCGAATGTGAAAATGAGTGAAAAAACTGCGCATGAGAAATTTTTCAAAACATTTTTGTTTATTGCCACACAGTTGTAAGCTGCGTCTGTTCCCAAATATTTTATGCGATATGTGATCATTGCATATTGTTACAAAATACCATACGAGAGATGATCAAAAAATATATGGACAGATGCCCTAACCTCAAAGATAAAGCATGCAGAATGAAGACGTTTGCCAGATATTGACCTGAAATCCTCCTACGCAAAAGCTGAAAGCAACAAGGTCGTAGCTTCTACCATTTCTGTACAATAGGGTTTTAACCCTTAAATGCCCAGTGTTGCCTTTAAGCAACATAACCAATTTTGTCCTCTAAAATCTTGAAAATAAAATCGAAGATTTAATGTTTGTTGTTGCCAATAGAATAATACTGAAAATGTTATTAAATAACTTTACAACATATAAATGCCAGTCTGAATGCTGATGACAAAAAAATGATGTTTTTCACTTGAGGCTGCATCTTTGTAAGATTGAGAATACCATATTTCATTTTATAATGTTAAAGAAAATTCCTTCGCTATATTATTAGTTCTTAAAATTCATCTGTGTTTATAATATTATAGAATTTCAACAAAGAATTTTTTTCTCAGTTCAAGCCCAGTGCTACTGATGGGTAGGAAACTGTTTTTTTAGCCGTAAAAAATACTTAAAACAAAATAGTATTTTAAAAGTATTTTCCCATGTTTTATTCAAGAAATTAAAGTCATATATAAAAATTTCAATCAATTTTTTAAAAATCGGTCTTTTAAGGGTTAAAAAATATGTATGCTGTACCTCATTTTATTTCCTACGGCAGAAAAAGTTTAGCAGAATATGAAATCAAATTTTTCTTAAATCTTATCGATACCCATCGAGAGACTTAAAGATTTTGGAGATCAAAGTAACTTTGGAAAAACTGTAAGGCAACACAAGGAAGGCAAGCCGCAATGAATGCAATGCCAAATCGTTAAAATTCATGAAAAATTAGTACTACTTCTGTCCTATAATAATAGTAGCAGTTGATGAATTTAATTTGTCCCATAATAATAGTAGCAGCTGATGAATTTAATTTGTCCCATAATAATAGTAGCAGTTGATGAATTTAATTTGTCCCATAATAATAGTAGCAAAAGAAAATAAATATAGAACGCAACATTTATCATCAAAAAACTAGATTAAATTAAACGATAAATTAAAAATATTACTCCTAATTTTTATTTTGAGTGTTCAGATAGTTTCTGGATTTTTCAATAATTTCGTTACTGCATTTTAAACTTGTAGGTGGGATCCCTAGTCTGCGAAGCTTTGCTTTCCCTATATGCATGAGCTTAATGAGATCTTTGTTTGAAAACTCTCTTTTTTCATCTTACTTTTACAATGGGTTGATATTCAACTGAAATAAAACAATTGATTTCGATAAACGGATGAAATTAGAAAAATAGCTACAATTCGTAATAATTAGGTTAACCTAAAAATTGAAAGACGTGCCAAAACAAATGACCGATGACCTGAAACACTGATTTTGATTGAAGGCTTCGCAATTTTGCACTACAACATAACTTACAGCTGCATTCGCCAATAATTCCCGTTTAAATATTCACTTGCAACTATTATTATGGGACAGAGGTAGTAATTAATTAACAGTTTTATGAAGTGATTAAAATTCCAATTTCGTTAAAATATTTTCATCAGCGTTTCATTACTTTAATTTTGATCAAAAATCTTTGTTAGAAAAATTATTTTTTACTTTTCACTGAACTAATAAAAGCTTTTATTTTTAAAAACAAATGCTTGAATTTTCAATTGCAGAAACACTGGAACATCTAATATTCCAAACAAATTAATAAGTGGAGTGATTCATCCATTATTCAGTATTAACTGGTATCACACCAGTAGAATTTGCACGCAACATTCCTATAATCAATAATCATCCAGAAATATATTTACTATCGTTTAAATGCTTCATTAAGCAAATAACGCGTAACAAATTTTCATTTGATGTTCCAACTTGATATGAATAATTAAGATTATTACCTGCTATTTACTATTTCTTTCAAGATAAGAGGCATCGAGAAAACTTGAGGAGCATGAATTACTTGATTAAATTAAGCCTTCTTGGCTGAAGAATCTGTTGCTCCATCCTCACAGACGAAAACGCTTATTACGCTTATGAGGAAAACAGTTACGCGGAAAATATTCATCTCTCTCTCTCTCTCCTATTGCAACAATCAGAAAAAGTTCATAAGCTCAAAATATTATCATCATCTTGAGCAATAATTACTGTTGTTTATCAGGAGAGATGAAAACTTTTAGAAATCTGAAGGTATATGGAGTAAGTAATTTGTGTATTTAAATTTAATTAATTTTTTTGTGAAATCATTTTATCGCTAAAAGCAGAACTCAAATTAAATTCTTTAGGTTCATTTTTTTTTTAAACTAAATAATTCTAATAAAATAACAAAAGCATTAGTTTAAATCCATCTGCTTGATATAGTATGTTAAAGATAAGCTAGAATCGGTTACGTTTTTATGAAACGCATTGTACCTGTCTTATTTTAAATCCTACACCTATATGTTTGGTATCAGTCTTTTCAGAATTTTTCCAGTTCTAATGTTATATCCTTGGAATTTCTATATTTTATTATATTTCAAAATTATGTACAAACAATTTGCCAAAAAATTTAATTATTTTAAAAAAAGTTTCCCGTTTCCCACCCAGAGATGGCAGCACGGTAGGTTCACGAAAATTCTAAAAATCGTAGTGAGTAGTTTTAGTTCTCTTTCTTTTTAACAAAACTTCTTTAGTTTAACTGGTGGTTGATGAGGCTAGGGAACACTGAACTCAACTGACATCTCACGCCGCAGACTAAGAGAAGGGGTGGGGTGGGAAACGAAGTGCCCAGTCTTATATAAAATATTGAAAGATTGTTATTTTTCATTTAGTCTTTCCTAAGCGGAAGTTAACAATTCTCTTTTAAAATATCCAATTTCAGTCGCCGGAAACTAAAGACTTGCATATTAATCTTGCTTTAGATTGCATACTTGCACTTTACAAGCAACTCCACCTATCTCAATGTTTTGAAATTTCAAAGAGGAAGATTCAAATGAATTTTTCATAACCAATAAATAATATTTCTGGATTTTTTTTTCACGTCTGGTTGGAACATGCGGACTCACGTCCATAGTAGATCTTTAAAAAAAATTCAGAAATACTCGTTATTGGTTGCGAAAAATTCATTTGAATCTTCCTCTTTGAAATTTCAAAAAATTGACATAGGCAGTTTTGCTTGTAAAGTGACGATATTAGATATAAAAATGGTAGCTAATTTGAGACAGTTTGGTTTAAGATAATAAGTTTTGGTAAAGGATAACCATGGTTTGGATACTGGATTCTACTGAAGGTTAAAAGATGTGGAGTAATAATGCAGATTGTTGAATAGCTCCTACTGTTTTCTGTCATCTGATCCGATTCCACTGAGGATCCGCAGTGTATGTGGGCCTGATGCACGTTAATTCATACGTAGGAGGCGAACACTGGTGTGGTGCGGAAGTTTGGACAGGGGTGTGCCAACTCAGGTGTCGTCTTCAACATCTGACCACGTTTCAAAAGTATGAGGGCCGTCCTAAAATATCCCTCGTGTTGCTTCAAAACGGGACGTTAATATAACTGAAAATAAACGTTGTTAGCTGATCACGATTCCATCTAAAGAGATACGATCCCAAAACTGTTTGTGTAGCTTGATGACACCCTCTGTCGTGTCACGCTACTCGGATAAAGCAATTTCTTTCGTCCATTTGTTTTTATTACGTTATTTATTTTTTATATAATTTTGTTAAATATTTATTTACATAAGAACTGCTTTTACTTACTTTGTATTCTGTATTTTTTAACTAGTATTAATTTGTTCATCTTTCTTTTAACATTCATCTTAGAAAAAATTACGTGATATAATGATGTATCAACACCAAAAATGTAGCACAATAATCTCTGGAAACGAAAAGTAGAATTGTGTTGTCATCAAAAGGATGAGAAATAAAATAATAAATAAAACGTAAAGTCTAATTTTTGTAGAACAATTGAGCTATCGACATTTGATTGATAAATTTCTCTCTTCTTTTCTTCGTTTTATTTATTTTTCCGCACGGCAATTTCGTTTCTGTGAATAAAAAAATAGGAAACTGAAATCATCTCCTAATGGGGATTATTAAAATCCAACTCATTGCTTTCTTTCTTCATAAAATGACGTATCCAATTTAAAATCTTGCATAGAAAGTTTCTAAAGGAAGCAGGCTGATGTGTTTAGAAGCACCGTTTACCTTTTCAAAACTAAATGAATTTAGGTTTAAAGTTTATTACTTATTAAATAAAAGTTTTTATATTTCTATTTATGATTATAATTAATTTTTAGATCATTAATTCTTTTTATTATTTTAACTTAATTTATTCTTACAAATTTCTTCGTTTAGGTAGTTATGCGTAATAATTTTTTTCTTTCTTTCTTAAGTTAGTTTTAACATGAGTACTTAATTTTTTAAATTCTCTTATGTTAACCCTTTTTTAAAATTTTTTATGTTACCTTTTGACAATTTTAATTTAACTTATTGTTAAATTGGCTGTTTAACTGATACTTGATTGTTATACACAATGTACCATGGGCCTTTTGAATTTTTAGTAGCCTGCGGGGCCCTTGGTTGGTCTTAAGGCTATATCATATGGCAGCGTTGTGTGTGCACTTTCCGTCTACCTAGCGGCAATGTCACTTTACAAAAGTTTGTATCACGTGACGCATTGAGACAATCGGAACGACAGGATTTCGGTCATTGTAGAAGGAGCATTGAAAGTATGTCGCAGCATTCTTGGTTAACTACGTCGTGATCAAAGTCACACCCGATTGGTTTAAATTTTCCCTGCTGACAGTTTTCCGTGCTATGGTTTTCGGGTCGCTACATTTTGAAGCCGATTGAATACAGTCCACGATTGCCGGCATCCTGTTTGACCGGTTGCTTGACGAGAAACTTTTGGCGAGTGGACCCTCGATAGACGGAAACTGCACACACAACGCTGCCGTTTGATACAGGGGTAGCGCCACAGGGGAACGGGGGAGGGCACGGTCCCAGCAGGGATGCTGTGCCCCCCCCGTCGGGGAAAATATTTGTACTGGGTATTCAATTGTAGTTGATAAACAATAATCTGGCGAAAATTTTAGACCAATTTCATTACACTCGTCCCCCCGTCGAGGAGATCGTGCCCTCTGTCGGGCAAATCGTGTCCTCCCCGTCGAGCAAACTCTAACTCCATTCCTGGTCTGATATAATCTTTATATTTCGTAGGCTGCTTCGCAACGGTTTCTCTTGTCATACGCATGGCTCGGTTAGGGTGCAGTCCACATGCCTGCATGCTACACATGCGGCATGTCTGATTGCAAGCAAAATGGTTTGACTTATTCTTTCGTTTTCGTGAAATAAAATAAAGTTTTGTTAAGTTTATGGTTTTTATTATTACAAGATATCTAGATATCCAAAATTTGTAATGAAATGTCTGATTGATTTGCAGAATTAACATCTAATTTTTAAGCCGCGCGAGGCCTTTTGGGAACATATCTCGTATTTTAGGTTTTATTTAGATGGCATAGTCCAATATAAATTCCATTTTAGTGAATTTCTTTGTATCTCTTCCGGAAGTTAATATAGGGTGCAGACATTAATTACTTTTACTGTTTTTTTGAAACACGAAGGCAAAATTTTGGAATTTTTGAAACATTTCATTTTTTTTTTATTTTTTCTATCACAAAAAAGTTGTAGAACTCGTACAAACAAAATGTTCGGATTCCGTGCATCCTTTTCATATATTCGTTAAAATCAAATCTGGAATTAATATATATATATATGAAACTATATTTTGTATTTCATTTGTATGATTATTCATAAGGTAATTTGATTTTAATTTAAATTTCTAGATTAATATTTGTATATACTTAAAATATAACACGTTTTGATTAATTGAAATATTTAACTCTATATATACAAGAAACAATCAAATCACTAGTAACAGCTACATAAAAACAAAATACAATCATAAACAACAAAACGTAAAAACGTTGGCTTTTTGTACATCCTAACACTCGGGGACAAGAGACATTGTTGTATTAGCTTATAGCTAACACTGCTCGCAGAAAGTGCTGGGATTTTTCCAATTATTTTATGGCTAGTATGGATAGTTAGTACGGATTTCACTTTCCCTGAAGAAGCACCCTTTCTTTTTTACTGAAATACTTTCCATCCTTTTGTCTCTCAATTGAAATTTGATTTTTGATATATATATATATGGATTCATTGTATTTTAAGCAGTTTAAATAGTTTTCAGAAGTTTTTTTCGCAACAATTTGCTTAGGCATATTTGTAAATAATTTAATTAAGTATAATTAATCAAATTAAATA
Source organism: Araneus ventricosus (assembly GCA_013235015.1). Taxonomy (NCBI): domain Eukaryota; kingdom Metazoa; phylum Arthropoda; class Arachnida; order Araneae; family Araneidae; genus Araneus; species Araneus ventricosus. Next base: position 30,929 of record BGPR01011623.1, on the reverse strand, counting down.
CAATTTCATTTGCAATCCAGACTGCTTTTTTTGTATTCGAATTGGAATAGATTATTTTTTTGTATTATTGTATTATGCTATTTTTTCTTTCCTCGACAACTCGACAGTTCATTAAGGTTGGTTTCTTTTTCAGCTATCCGAATAAGGAAGGGATTTTTTTCTCATTTTTATGCTTGGGATATAATAGGAAAAAAAGCTAACTAGCCATACTTTCATTTGTAGATTAGTAACGTCGAGATATAGTTAAATTATTTACCTGCAATGAAGATGGGTATTGATTGACTAAGGAATGCAGAAGTACTTGGTAACATAAGGCATGGCGACAAATGGGAGAGAAAGGTTCTTTGAAGGAGATTAAGATAAGATTAGTAGATCAAAAAGAAGAAGAAAAAATTCAATGTCTAAAATAATTATTCTGAATTGAATTTGTTTTATTTTTTACACGGTTTTACTTAACTTCACTCGCTTCATTTTTGTAATGATGGACTTTCGTAATCGAAAGTCCATTGATTGAACATTGATTTCGTGATTGAAAGTCTATTGGAAAGTCCATCGATTTTCCATTGTAAAAAATAGTTATGATCTATTTATCGATTATATTAAGAGCTCTGAAATTTTGTTCAATGCATTGTTTAAGACATTCATGCGATATTTTTGTTATTTCAGAACATATTTATCAGTCAATCAGTTAAAATTAATTAAATTTTGATTCCTTTTCAGTGGCGTCATCTGGTGCTGAATTTAAGCAAAAATGGAATGCAAGGTACCATAAAATTTAAAATAATAAATCATGAAATATGTTAAATACTTACAAGTAATAAGATAATAAAAATGAAAATATTTTTGCAAACACGCTTTCATTGTACCGAAAACATTTATTTATTTAGCCAAAAAATACGGATGTCAAAACAAAATCGTGAAACTATACTAAAACTATCAGAAAACAATACTATTAAGAAATTAAACCACAATAAATATCGGAAGAGAAAAAATTCCCAAACATATCCATCAGAAAATTAAAAATATTTTATAGATATGATTAGGATTTCATTTTATTCAGAGAGTTTTCATTTTGTTTCGACTGCATATTTTTGAAAAAATGTTTGTTTTTTTAAACTTTTTTGTGCATTAAAAGCGTATTTTTAAAAATAATTTTATTTTTACTGCCATAAAATATAATCTCAAAATTCTTTATAAATCCTTCTGAATCAGTCAGAGTTTATGGAGACGGTATGGAGTTTTATGAAATATTGGAAAAAGTTGCAGAAAAAAATCAATATGATTAAAAACAATTAAATTAATACTTTTGTTTACAAATTATAAGAAAGAAACCAAGTACTAAAAAAATCCATAACACATAATACTTTGATTTTGCATGAATTTCTTAACTATGGTTGTATAAACTGTCTGGGAAGTTTATGATGATGATCCCTATGATATGATTCTCATTTCATAGGGATACATTAATAAGCAATTAATTATAACATTAATACATTTGATTTTGAAAATCTATTTTCTAGCCTCCCACACAATAAACTAATTGAAGTTTGCTCAAATGTATGTGATTTATACCTAAACACTGATTTAATTGAGAAAAATAAATGGATAGAAATCTGCAGAGTTAATATTTGTGAAAACTATCTCTTTAATGGAGTTGAATACTATAAACAGGTTTTTGGTATCCCTATGGGGTGTAATTATTCTAGTGCATTGGCAAACATATTTCTTCACTCATATGAGAGGGAATTAATTAAAAATGAAATTATTTATGGTTTTCGTTTTATTGATGACCTTTTAGTGTTTAATTATGATAATTTTAATTCCATTTATAACTGCTATCCAGATGAGCTTAAATTAAACAAAACCAATACAGAAATTAACAAATGCAATTTTTTAGATATGGAAATTGAAATATTAAATTCAGGTGTTTCTGTCGGCTTATTTGATAAAAGAAAAGAATTTAATTTTAAGGCTATAATACTTTGTAATTTTCATACAAATCTTCATTATAAAATTTTTAGGAATTCCATTTTTTCTCAAATTAATAGAATAAATAGCATATGTAATAACCATTCAAATTTAGTTAAAGCTTTAGATAATTTAAAGAATATTCTTAAAGACAACGGATTCCCAAATTCTTTCATTAATATTAATAGTTTTTTAAAAGGAGTATAAAAATATTTCTAATTAATATATTAATGGTTTTTTCTAATTTAGTTTGTTATAACAGTTTAAATATTAGTTTTTTATTCTGATAAATTAGTTAGAATTTTTCTTCATAGATGGAGCTAGGTGCTAGCTTCCAATTTTTTGTTGCTTCCTGTGTATTTGGCGTCGCCTGGATTACATCTAAAATTTCGGCAGAAAGTGTTAGGTTTAACACACTCTCTAGTACCTTTTGATTATTTTTTAAGGATTTTGCATTTTGATTTGTCAAAATGATTCTCATATTGATATTGGACAGGATTCAGGCCACAAAGGGTATACTTTTGATTTATAATCTTACCCTTGACAGAAGATCTTGTCTCATTTGGAATCTTTATGGTGAGTGGTCTTCGATAAAGTTTGCCATTCGAGTCCTCATTCATTTCTTTCTTTTTGAACATTTTTTACTTTCTAAATTAATTTTTTTGTGTTTTAAATATTTTCGTTCCAAACTTCTGTTGATGCAATCACTTGAAGCTGTTGCGTTTGTACGCTTAAAGATGTATTGTCATCGTTTATGTCTAAATCTGCTGTTTATTATCTATACTTTTCTTTCTTTTTATTTAATTTCGATTTTTGTTTAGTATATCTATTTTTCATAGGGATGCGATATTTTAAAAATCCTGCGCGCAAGCTCCGAAAAAGTAGTTTTGAGATATAAGCATTTAAAGAAAAAAGTCATTTCCAAAACATCTTGGTTTTCGACTATATATTCTAAACTATTTAAAGTACACTCATATTTAATATCTTAAAATGTTCAGAATGTTTAAGTTTTCAAATAAAATCATAAAAATATCTAAAAAATTGGAAATTTTAAAGGTGATATAGCCCCTTGAGCTTTCAAGATCTAAATGTTATTCGTTAAATGTAATATCTGAGCTCTCTCTAATATAACGTGTTTTTCCAAGATTCTCTGAGAAGATATTTTCAAAATATCTCCATTCCAAAGCAATAAGGATGAAAATATCCACTGAGATTATATCTTCTTTAGGAAGAAAATATTCTCAGCGGATTCTAGAACAGAAATATTGACTTAGAATACCTTTCCGATTCCGGGCAAAAATATTTTCGTATGATCGAAGAAAAGATAACTCAAGAATGGAAAACTCTCCCTTATTTGCAGAAGATTTCCTAAGTTTTTTTTTTCAATTTTAGTCCCTTGTAAAACACGTGGGAGTGAATAAACTGAAACTGAATTTGTAATGCAGGAACTAAACGGGAAAGGTATTTTTCCTTGTCAGACAGGAGAAGAATAAATATTTGATTGCAAATCACCTAGGAAAAGATGGATGGGAGGTATTTATTCCTTTTTAAGCACTTTTCTTTAACTTGACTAGTTTCATGTTTGTCAAGAGGGAATTTCGTAATCGCTTCCTGATGTGCTAAAGATTGAAATTTTGTCCGCTGGTGTATTTTCTAGGATAATACATTACTTCTGCCATTTCCGTTCAAAAACAGATCCATTGTGATAATTGGACTATATCCCAGGTGCGCCGTTGAAGCGCCTACAAATTTATTACACTGAATTTTTTAAAATTTTGAAGCAGACAATTTGTTTAATTATAATTTTAAATACGAAAAGACAACGATTTGCTAAATAGTAAGGCATTAATAAGAGAACAGGTGACTTTTTCTTCTTTCTTTCTTAATTCATATGCTTCTTAATTTGTTTTAGGTACAGTGTGACAATTATTGAACTATATGATATAAAACCTTGATAACTTTTGAACCTTTGGCGAGATTCAATTTTGAAGTTACATTTCAGACCGATCTGATACATGACATCTTCACATGTTCAAAATTTTAAAAAATAGTGCATATGAGGCATTTTTAAACTTAATATCGGAAATGAGAATGATGGCTTGTATGTGTGGAGTATAGTCTACATTTCTAACACTTTTATCTTTCGTTAATAACTCATAATCCAAACCTTGAATTATTTTTTTAAAAAATCAGAATTTTTATCTGATTTCATGGAGAAAAATAGAAATTTTACAGTATTTAATTTTAAGTGCATTTCTTGTAGAACATTCTCACCTGATTGACAAAAAACGAAATATTTAACACGAATTCCAAACGTAAATGATAAAATGTTTTCAACAGTATATAGTTGTAAATTATTTTAAATTGTGATTTGTATACGTTTCCCGTAAGTGCGTAGATACTTGAGTTTTTTTTGACGATTTGACCGACAAAAAGAGTGTCATACACAGGGTATTCAAAAAGATCCTTTACAAATTTTAAGCGTAGGTTGAGCACACAGAAACAAGACACTTGCATCAGAACATGGGGTCGGAAATGCAAAGGAGATTTACTAAGGAGGCTCTTTATTAGTGAACTCAGTAAAAGAAAATGATAAATCAGATTAAATTTACAACACGGATTGAAAAGAATAAAAATGTACAACTGTACAATAACCCAGTTACATGAATAATAGCATACGAAGCGTGTATTACCTCAGAGGCCAGTCCTTTGAACACTTATTTTAGGTATTAAAAAGATTTGCTGTTGACACTGTGTACTACTTACCATTCTCGTATCTGTCATGCCGCATACAACTTATATTGTTCTATTGCAAAATTTATTTGTTTCTGTATGTCTAACCTACCCTTAAAGTTCTTAATAAACCTTTCTGAACACCGTGTGTGTGTGTGTGTGTGTGTGTGTGCGTGCGCCAAGTCAAGCTGCAAACTAAGTGACGGTTTAAATTAAAATGTAGATTAAATGTAGAATGTAGAAATGTAGAGAAAGGGTAACTTGGACCAAAGAATGTGATCAGGCGTTTAATGAGTTAAAAACCCGTTTAACAGAAATGCCAGTTCTGTACGCTCCCGATTACGAAAGGGAATTTATCATACAAACGGACGCCTCGGATTTAGGGATAGGGATCGTAATGTCTGAACGCGATGAAAAAAATGAAGAACATCCTGTTTTGTATTTGAGTAAAAAATTCACAGACGCACAACGTAAATATGGCACGACAGAAAAAGAATGTGCGGCAATAATCTATGCAATAAAGAAACTAAAGTGTTATTTGGACGGTCAAAATTTTACCATTGAGACCGACCATAATCCTTTGGTATGGCTGAAAACAAACGCTCGAACTAATCCACATCTGATGAGATGGTCTTTGGCATTGCAACAATTTCAGTATAAAGTTACCCACAAAGTTGGGAAAAAACATTTAAACGCTGATGCACTTAGCCGGAGCGAAATTGAGTAGAAGGATAGACAGAACAGTTTGTAAATACTTTAAATTTCGATTTATTCTTTTATTCTAAATGTTAATGCAAGAAAGTGTGAAGATTTTTGAGTTTAGATGTAAATAATTATTTTATTTCAGATTTTGATTCTTTTATGTATTGTACTAAAATTTAGAAAGAGTTTTTTTAATGTAAATTATTTTGCGATTTGCCTCTGTCGGTAGTGTGAACAAGTCTTGTGTGGTAAATTGATTTTTTCTCCTCATTATCGAAAAAATTACTTTCAAGGGGAGGGGAGTTGTGAGGTCTCCTCTCTCGCTCTGAAGTTCCCACAGGAAAAGACCTCACACAAACCTTTTAGGACCGGACTAGAAGAGAAAAAGCCGCGATGTAATCTAGGGTCATAAAACTACGAACGACTTTGCGCAACCGCCGGAAAAAAAGACCCCACATAAAGTTGGCCACCTCAGAGACCATCAAAAGGTCTTTTAAAGTTCCGACCAAGGCTAGTGGTTGGAAGTTGCAGTCAACAACCCGACAAATCCATGAGACTTAAAATTTCGGTCACGCCTCATAGGGTCTGGGCGAAAGAGTATATAGTTTGGAGTTTCGGAGAGAAAAGATCGATGGAGAATTGATTTGGAGACTGATTCGAGACTCGATTCTCGAGATCGGAGAAGATTGAGAAGTCAGATCTCGGCGCGAGATTCTGCACTTGTACGGGAGTTCTTAGATTCCATGAAATCGAAGCCAACCCTTGACTAGAGAGCTCCTTTAGAGAGCTGCAACGCATTAGAGCATTCCTTTAAGACGATTTTTTTTGACGATTACAATACTTTCTCTTTGTATACTTCGTATACGAGAAAGTAGTAAACGAAACGCTCGCCAACACACAGTGGCAATGTGCATTTTGAACTAAATATGTAATTTGAACACCTGTTTTTTAACCGATTTGAACGAAATTTGGGCACAGATCTATAATTAATGTTAGCATACGTGATACCAAGTTTTCTTTATCTAAGCCAAAGGGCTTATGAGATACAAGTATACGATTATACAGGCCGACAGACAGTCAACCCGTGCAGGGATTTGACCCAAACTTTTATACGGACCTACATTTATGACGATAAAACTGTGTACCAAATTTTATCCATCTAGCTATTCAAGTGATTGAGTTATAATGTTCACATGACTTCGGACATACAGACAGACTGACTTCCCGTTGACGGATTTTGTCCAAAATTTGATAGAAACCTACAAATTATGTTTAAAGCCCACATACCAAATTTCATCCCCGTAGCTCTAATAGCTTTCGAGTTATCGTGTTCACAGACACACAGACAGACATACATAATTCCAAAATTGTGTTTTTCGAACTCAGGGAGGTCTAAAACGTGGAGATTCGTCAAAATCTCGAGTTCGAATTTTTTGACGATTACAATACTTTCTCTTTGTATACTTCGTATACGAGAAAGTAAAAAGGAACAAAAACGCCAACGTCCAGGACGCGTCATCAGCAAGGGAAATCCCGAACGGACGCAAGCATAAAATTCGGTGTTTTCTGAACACAAAACTCTAGCAATAAAGCCAAAAAGAGTTTGTTTCCCCGGAACACCGAAACAAAAACCAAAGTTTGAAACAAAGCAAAAAACCCAAGTCCAATTGAGGAAAAAATAAAAATATAATAAAAGCCCAAGTCCATTAGAAACAAAACATATTAAACCCAACCCCAAAACCAACAAAACAAAAGCGAAGAAAAAGGTGTCGAAACTCACCCAAAAGTCCACAATTGAAGAGACAATGCAGAACCACGCGGCACGAACTACCGTTTAAAAGTGCTGACGTGACAACGGTTGAAGTGGTTGACAGTTAAGTTTTAACGTCACGTTCCTGTTCTGTTGGTTCATCAGATGCGTTTAAAATGAAAGCAGGTTTCAGGCGATTCATAGCAACAAGTCGTTCCTGTCCCTTGATTAGTATGATGAAATCTTTTTGGTAGGCGCCGTAAAACCTTGAAAGGACCGTCATAAGGAGTCTGTAAGGTCTTCTTGAACGGAGGTCAACGCAGGAAGACATGACTACACGTCTCCAAATCTTTCGGAATATAAATTCGTTGGGGACCATGGCGCATGGACTCACTGTTCTGAAGAGTCGTTGTAACCTTGCCACGCAATCAGGACACTGGTCTATCCGTTTCTCCTCGTACAGCTGTCCAGGCAGTCGGAGATTCGATCCGTACACTAATTCCGCAGCTGAGGCGTTGAGATCCTCACGCAGGACAGTCCGAATACCCAATAAGATGAGAGGAAGTGCATCCAACCAGTCAGCCTGATGACAGGTTAAAGCCTGTTTTAATGAACGATGAAGACGCTCTACCATCCCGTTGCACTTATAAGAAGCAGTTTGAGTTAAATGGACCCCAAGGAGTTTAGACAGAGTTTCAAAAAGCCCCGATTCAAATTGCCCTCCCCTATCGCATGTTAACCTCTGAGGCGTGCCGAATAGTGAAACCCATGTATTCACAAAAGTCCTAGCCACAGTCTCCGCCTTCATGTCAGACATAGGAGCAGCTTCCGACCACCTTGTAAATCTATTAATCATAGTTAGGCAGTACTTATAACCACTCACAAGAGGTAGCTTTATAATATGCAAATGGACATGTGCAAATCTTTCATCAGGAATAACATAACATAACACCACTCCATGCCCTTGCAACTATAACCATATGGTTATTTAAGAAGGAATTGTACCAAAGGGGTCTTAGTATGCAAATGAACTTTTGACCGTTGACAATTGATGCAAGCTCTACACCAAACACCTATGTCTTTATTCATATCTGGCCAAATGTATTTTGAACCCATAAGCTGCTTAGTACCGCGTATTCCCGGATGCGACAAACCGTGTAACTCGTCAAATATTTTACGTCTTAACTGAAGAGGTACATAAAATCTGTTTATTCCCGTAGAATTATCTGCATATAAGGATCTAGCAACGTCGGGCATTTGCACTTTAACTAAATTACCACTAAATTTCGCGTTACCCTCTAAAATCGATCTCAATTCCTCGTCTGTTTCCTGAAGATTAGCCCACAACTCTAAATCAGACAAAGATAAAAACTGTATTTCACAAATCCTAGACAACGTATCCGCTACAACATTACCCTTACCAGGCAGGTATTTAATGTTCGTAGTGAATTGTGATATGAAATCTAATTGTCTTAAACGTCTCGGTGTAGCTTTCTCCTGTTTCTGCGTAAACGCAAATATTAGAGGTTTGTGATCTACATACAAGGTAAAAACGCGAGCTTCCAATAAGTGCCTAAAATGCTGTATGGCACTGTATGCTGCCAATAACTCTCGGTCATAAGTTGAATATTTACATTGTGTAGGCGAGAGTTTCTTAGAAAAGAAACCAAGAGGTTTTGGACCATTGGAAGAAATCTCCTGCAACACTCCCCCCCATTGCGAAGTCACTGCAATCTGTAACCAACGCCAATTTTGCATCCACAGAAGGATGGTACAAAAGTGTTGCTTTAGCCAAAGCATCCCTAATATCCTGGAAATTTTTCTCAGTTTCTATATTCCACTTGATCTCTCTTATCACGTTTTTTCGCACCAACCCATAGTTGATTCAACGGTGATAAAATAGTTGTAATATTGGGTATAAACCTATGGTAATAATTCACCATGCCTAGAAACCGGCGTAAATCACTAATAGTAATAGGTTTGTTATACTCTAGAATTGCCCTAACATTATCAAGATGTGGAGTGCATCCATTACTATTAATAGTATGCCCAAGAAAATCTATTGTGTCTTTGCCAAATTCACATTTAGATTCATTTATTACGATACCGTATTTTCGAAATCGGGAAAAAATTTCTTCCAAATGTCTTATCCTCGACCCGATTTTCACAAGCAATTAAAATATCATCTAGATAAGGGAAACAATAATCGAGTCCTCGTAAAATTTCATTAATAAACCTATTAAAAGTCTGTGCGGCTGAACATAGGCCGAAATTTAAAAAAGGAAATTCAGAAAGTCCGAACGGTGTAATAACCGCGGTTTTCGGGATATCCGAAGGGTGTACAGGTATCTGATGATACGCATGTACAAAGTCTATTTTTTAAAACACCTTCTCATTTAACATATACATACAATCCTGAATATGAGGTATATGGTATTTATCAGGTATGGCAATGCGATTCAAGGCCCTACAATCTCCTGTAGGTCGCCAATCAGATGCACCTTTAAGAACCATGTGTAAGGGAATTGCCCAATTACTCTTGGATGGTCTACAAATTCCCTTTTCCAACATGTATTCTAATTCCTGCTTAGCGATTTTGAGTTGCGCAGGGTTTAACCGACGAGCCCTTGCACTAACAGGCGGTCCGACAGTAGGTATGTAATGTACGGTGTCATGCTTGATTGTGTTCATAGGAAAGGAATTCAATTGAGATATTTCTTTAAACTTTCGCAGAAGCTCTGAATATTCCGAATTACCGACGATGGGTTTTACTACTGGAATATAACTTACAGTGGATTTAACTCTAGCAGTAAAATTTGTCAAAGGATCAATCAAACAACGTTTCTTCAGATCTATCAATAAACCGAAGTGTTGTAGAAAGTCAGCTCCAATGATAGGTTTCGTAACGTCAGCGACAATAAATGGCCACTGTAAAGTGCGTCTTAATCCTAAATCGAGTGATAGCAATTTAGTACCAAATTTTGCTATTCTAGTACCATTAGCTGCATATGAAACAAAATCACTTTTCTTAATTTATTTAGTCAAAAACCACTTAGGATAACAGGAAACATCACTACCCGCATCTATTAAAAATCCTGTACGAGTTTTAATATCATTTACGTATAGCTTGCGACTACCACCTCTCAAAACAGAAGCTGTTGCTACTCCTGCAGGTGAATCGCGTTTTTTTTTGTTTAAATGCACAAGGCGGTACGCAATGTTCTGCTTTCTCTTTAAACCTAAAACGGTACCAGCATTGCCAATCTTCGCGTTTTTGAGCACCAGTTCTGGATAAACTTCGTTTGCGATGCGGTCTCGGCGATGTATGCCGTGAACCTGATCTAACCAACCTAGAAAGCTCATCTTTTTGTTTTTAACAATTGTTCATCTCGCTGACTAATATGACAAGAAGCAAAAGCACTTTCTGAAACGGAATTAACAGCGCCTGGTGAAAATTCATTTTCGCTAATTTGCTAAGGCTTTCTAAGCTAACAGCTAAAAGACCCTGCACATGAGATGGCAAACGCCTCATCCAAATGTTTTAAATATGTTAAAAATGACTCATCTACGTGGCTTTCACCTAAATCTCGCATTGGCTTAAACAAAACTGAAGGGGATCTATTGCCCAATTCCATATCTTCAATTAAGGTTTTAAGCTTCTTATTCTGAGATACCTCAAACTGGGTTAGCAAACGACTCTTAAGTGCTGTATATGGATGCGGGGGCGGTTCACATACTATATCCGTAGCATGCTACAGGGTTTCAAGATCCAAAGCCGCGACCAAATAATCAAATTTTGATTGATCCACAGTAACACCTTCTAGGCTAAAACTAACCTCAAGATGTATAAAGAAAAGCTTAGCATTATTTGTCCAAAAACTTGGAACCCTAACAGCAACTCTGTCGCACCCAGCGTTCGAACCCTCAACCTCTTTATTCTTTGAATCTGAATCTTCCTCACCTTTAAACGGCATCTTAATATAATGAAAAACTCAAAAATAGAAGAAACAATTTAACCGACCAATTCCTTGCCTCAGAGAGTCAACATGGACAGGGTGGGTACAGACTTCAGAGATTCAATCTATACAGTCACTAATTCGGATGACGTTGCGGTCAGCAAATCTTGAAGGCTTATTCCCAGCACTTCTCTGTATTCCTTGGACAGGTCACCAACTTGTCGGGGTTAAAATGGCTTTAACACACCGACAATTACTCTTTATCAGAAGGCATCGTGGTGGGACACAGGAAGGTATTCCAGCGTTAAAGAATTCTTTTATTAAAATGCTTCAAAAACAGTAAATTAGATTTAACATTTAAAAATAGCACATCAGTCAATACGGGGCCCCCAGGATGTGTTGCGTGCAAGAAAGAGAAATGGGAAGGAAAGAACTCTTTCCCTAGCAAATTTCCTATGCTCTCTCACACTTAATTTTCAGTTTGGTTAAAACATTCTCAAAATAACAATATATTTCCAAATATACAGTATGCTGTACTCCCACCAAAATTATTTACAATTCACTCGTAAATTTCACCTCCAATAATATGTATAATATTTGTAATCTGTAATTAATTATATGTACAACATTTTTTTATTAGTAATACATTATATTAACTTTAATTTATTGCATTTAAAATAAATAAAATTAAAAATATGTATATTATGGCACTGTAGACTTGGCAACCAATATTTTCAGATCCAGTCCGCCCCTGCTTATATATATATATACTAATAGTACCCGCAAGGCGTTGTCCGTTGTATCACGAATTTTAACATTTTTTTAAAGACCCACAATAACAAAAAAAAAAATAAATTTTTGAAAACAAAATCAATATAATATATATATATATATTTAGTTAAATATTTCAAATAATCAAAACATGTGTTAAATTTTAAATATATGTATATATTAATCTAAAAATTGAAATTAAAATCAAATTACATTATCAATAATCATACAAATGAAATACAAAAGATAGTTTGATTATAGACTATTACTACTATGAAAAAGACAACCCAGAATTGGAATTCCAACAATCAAATGCGAATCAGTCTTGGGAACCGATATGTGTCGCATTAATTTAGATTTGTGGCGCCAATCCTCTGCGAAAGCCAATTGTTGAAAAAAGGAAAAAATAGGGAAATAAATCCCCAAAATCTTTCAAGATTAGAAACGAGAAAGTATGTAACTTATAACATACCACTACAATAGTCTTAATTATTGTTATGACTTTAGCATTATCCTAAAGACAGTTCCGCATTTAATGTGAAAATATTATTTCTAAATAATTAATACTATAATAAAACTAAGCTTTATATAAATAAGCTAATCTATTTATACAATAAGCTATCTAATATAAATAAGCTAATCTATTTATACAATAAGCTATCTAATATAAATAAGCTTTTAATACTATAATAAAACACATTAAAAATAACTATAAATTTATTTTTTTAATAAATTAATTTTTAATTAATTGTAAATATATTTCAGTTCATTTCTTTGTACTATCTGACGCAATAAAATCTTTGGATCCTTTTTAAAATAGTTAATTGGTGACATTAGATACTAAGCCAACTAACGAAATGATTTCAAATTGAAATTGCAGTACCAAATAAACCGATATTTTCAAAAATGTTTTAGGAGTCAGAAGAAGGATTCCTATGAATCAGGTAAAATGTTAACGCATGAAAACTGAATGAAATTTTAAACGATTTCAAATGGACCAGTATGCCTAGAAGGAAACAGACAAACATAATTTCGTTGTATTTAAACACATTGAAAAAAACCAGATAAGAAGAAAAAGAAAAAAAAGAGATGAAATCTTCCACTTCAGGTTTAAACTCTGAAGCCACATTATGTAAATAGCTCCTTGAAGTCATGTTTCACTTTTTCCAGCCTTTTGTAACTAAAGATATCAGCTTTTATGTTCGACTATAAAAAAGAATAAAAAAACAAATTAAAAGAATGATCTATCGACGCGACGATCGTATTGCAAAACCTCGCTGAAAGCAAAGGGATTATGACGTCAAGTAGTTTCGACGAAATGCATGATGGGATACATTACGTGACCTTGATTACGAAGAACCATGGAGAAAAATGGAGCAAAAATTTTTTAACACTTCAAAAAAATAATTAAAATTCAACCAACCATTTAATTTTAACCGTTCTTGTTTTAAATCGAACAGAAAATGTTCCAATTATTACCCAAAAAGTAATGAAAAATATAATGTTGTTAGAAGGTCGGATGCAACAAATTTAAAAATAAAATTTCGATGGCAAAACTGACTATTTTTTTAAAGAAATTTCAAAATTCAGTAAATTACGTTTGAAGCTCAAAACAAATTTCATTAGAAAGAAAATTGTTCTATTCGATGGTGCATCTATTTTCTTCGAACTGTAATCAGGAACGAGTCTGTGGTGAAAAATGTTTCAAAAATTCTTCCCAAAAGCACAAAACATTAAACAGAAACATTTCTAGATTAAATCTTAAAATTCGGGCTTCGAGGTGTATTGAGTCCCCTTTACAACTATCTGTGTGCCAAATTTCATGGCTGTAAGTGCGATAGATTTGTCTGGACATCGCACACGCACAGATAAACATTGCTTTTTACAAGTATAGATGTCTAACGGTAAAAATATTTCTTAATATAAAAAAACTGATTTCAGACTCATAATGGATGGCTGAGTTTCCAAAACGTGGTAAAAGTATTAAAAATGAACTGCTCTTAGTTTCAATCCTATTTAAATAGTTGACACCCAAATCCAATATGCTGCATCTTTCTAAATATTGTTTCTAAAAGCTTTCTTTCTATCCCTTAGATTTGACATTTAAACGTTTTTTAAATTGCTGTAGATAAGTATTTCAAACAATACCGAAATTACAAACATCAATGCTTTTTCTTCCTTTTTCTTAAAAGATCTGTAATGTGATGTCCTCATTCCACTCCTCTATCTCTTTCCTTTAAAAAAAGGAAAGAAAAAGAATATTTTACGTGGAAGTTTTCGTATAAGAATTCTATCATAAAAAGAAACAAATAAAAACAGAGAAAGTCGTTCTTATATGCTGTGAAGAGACAAACACAGTTAGTGCTAGAGGCATTCTGAAGAATTCATTCTAATACATTCTGAAGAAAGATTACAGAAACCTTTCTTATTCTGAAACTTGTTCGTTTGACAGCTCATTGTGGGCCATTTGAAAAGTGTCATATCAACAGTTTATTAAAAAAATCGTAAAATTATTTATTAAAAATCTTTCTAAAAGTCATAAGCAAAAATAAAGACTAAAAAAAGCCAAAACATTTCTAGAATTTGGACTTAAAAAGTCCAACATGGCAACCCTACCTCTGTTCTCGAGGTCGTTGCCGAAAAACAACTTTGTTTACAAAAAGCAACCCTGCGCCTGCTTTAGGAAATAGTTGCGCCAAGGCGTTCCCTCAAACATTGCCAACGGTTGCCAAATATTAAAATATTATTAGACACCTAACTTTCTTTCTAATGGTCAGATCGATGATTTCAATAGCTTTAAACCTTCCCCAGACAAAGTGGATCAAAACAGCGTGCAAATCGGTTCAGTAGATTTTTAGTCTATAAGACACATACATACGAACATTGCCTTATATATATATAGATATAGGACGTTCCAAAACCCATGGCACAAACATTAAAGAATGAGAACATACACAGATGGATAAGCACAAATAACGATGAAATTTCCGCTGGTAAATGAGGCAGTGAAATGTTAATGGACGTTTCCCAGTCAATGCAATTCTATTGAATGCCTAGAACGGCCTAACAATTTCTCATTCTTGTACATTTTTTTATTGGGGGCATATGATGAGATTCTGACGAGGATCTTGAAGCCCGAATCTCTGTAGTGCACCTGCCATGAGAGAAACGCCTTGTGTTTTTGTCATTGTTGATTCTATCCAGGATCTTGACGCCAGAAGTTCTGTAATTGCATCTGCCATGATACACCAGTGTTGTTTCCGTAAGTGTCAGTTGTGTAAATGAATGCTGGAGGCAACAGTTTGGAGCCTTTTCTGTTTCATAACACATGCTCCTTAAAACCATAGATTTTTCTTTCATTACTTCTCTATCATTCTTGTGTTTCAACATTTAAGGCCCAGAAGCTAACAAACCTGATCTTTTTCCATATATTATATAACCACGCATTTTATGATGACTTCTGGTTGTCTAGAGTCTTTCTACCGCTACTTGCAGTTTTTACCAAGAATTTAACAGAGCTTGTATTACACGAAACTTCTATGAAAAGAGATAACAGAGCGATTCTTTATATTTTAATGTTTAATTTTTTTTTGCAGTTCATTCTCTTTCTCTTGCTGGCCTCGCTGTCTTGCACTCTCGCATACTGAGGGTGGCCGGGCTATGGTTGGGCCAGCCATGGCTATCACGGCTATCATAGCTTCCCTTACTACCCTGGCTACTACCCAGGTCCTTGGTGGGGGAAATGAAAGAAGAAGCTAAAGGTGAAAAATAATTCATTGTAAGAACAGAAAAGTTTACTATGTTTTTTACTAAGTCTTAATAATATTGATTGATTAGGTTAACTTTCCGTTTCGAAGATGCGATTTTTTCAGGACGGTCTGCGCAATACTGAATTGAGGTCAAACGATAAAGAGGAGACCTGTGCCAGAAACCTTGTCAGAAAACTTGCGCACCTGAAAGAAGATGTTCAGTCTCTATCTATATATATATATATATCATAAAATAAGTTGATTATATTCATGCTCCGTTCCGAAGCTACGACTTTTCGAGGACGGTCCTCATAATATTGAATCGTATTCAGATGAAAAAGACGAGACCTTAGCGTCGATCCTGTCTCTAAATCTGTATGCTAGCAAAAGGACATTTGATCTCTATCTATAAAGCGTATTAGAGATAGATTAAATTAGCGTTTTGTTTTAAAGATAAGGCTTTTCGAGGACGGTCACCAAAATATTAAATCGAGGTCTGATGACAAAGTCGAGATTTGAGCCTGTACTTTTCTCTGCAAACTTGGATGTAAGTGAAGGGACGTTTGACCTCGATGGATTTCAAATACGCTACTCCGTGTTCAAGGTAGATCTCAAGTGGAATAAGATTTCGTGAATCGGAACTCGGGATGACGGAGTGTCACGAGTTCGATACCCCTTTATATTATCAAGACCAAAGCATATATTTTAAAGAGAATTATTTAGGATCCCACAGGAAATGTAAGAGTTCTCGTTCATTGATTTGACAAGTCTATCAAATTGTAACCACAATTTATTTTTCTAAAAGCGCAGTACTCGCTGTCTACAGAATCGAGTGGACATATTGTTTTTAGTGTCCAAATATGTCCGAGTGGATTTTGTTATTGCTCAAAATTACGAAATCTAGTTCGAATATATTTTGGGAATCTTTGGACGGATGGCTATTTTAACAAATCAATCAATCGATTGTGTAAAAGATTTTAATTTAATTAAAAATTTTAGAGTTCAGGCGCTTAGTGGCATATCTTATAACGTTTTCATGAATTCAGTTGTATGGTGCGGAAGTTTGGAGAAAATTTTGCTGACTCAGGCGTTGTTCTCAAATAACATATTGAAAGGACAAGGTCTCTCTCAAAATACCTCCTTTTTTAATTCAAGAGGTACAATAGGATGTTGATGTAAACCAAGATAAATTAATTTTGTTGTGATCAATAAATTCATTTAAGAAATTCTTTTTTTTTAATCTTTTATATTATAAACAATATTTATACACTTGGTAAATGTGAAAAATCGTTTTTCGTGGAGAAAACCATCTTAATAACATAATTTAGGCCACTTTTATTTACAACTTTTAATGATTTTAGGAATTAGAAACAAAGTATGGATAAAAATAGAACATGCTTCAAATTAAATTAAAATTTCGAATTTTTTTTAAAGTCAGTTTTCGATTAAAAATTACAACGATCTGACATAAAATCGTGTTATTTCAACGTTTATTACTCACATAACCACATACAATTCCACTTTGATCATAGAATATATCGTGCAGTTGCACAGATTTTTATTTAAAAAAATGATGTGTGTTTTTCTTGCTTTTTATAAAGCTTTTCTATTTTTCAGGTCTGAAAAATGTGAGAAGATGATTTTTATTACCACATATCGATCAATCGATTGATATCGTAAGATAAGAGTAATAAAAGAAACATTAGTGGAATTCCATTGTTTGTCTCTAATTTGTTTCAAAATGATATTTTAAAATATTTAGGTAATATAACAAATTGTTATATTAAAAGAGTTACTGTTAAAAATGTAACAAAAAACAATTTTTATCCATTACCCTCTTAACTGTTTTTTTTTTGTATTAGACACTTGGTCTAGAATGACATGCGATATGAAGTGTGTATCACGTCGCCATTAATTGGTCGTCAGCACTAATTTATTATCAAGCCAAGTGGGCAATTTATTGCCAGGCCAAGTGGTTAATTAATTAGATGACCAGATGACCACCATCTTCTATTTCTGAAATGTGCTGTCATACTGATTCAGCTAAGAACTCATCGAGAACATGAGATATTAATGAATTACTAGTCATTTTCCTGTAGAATTACAATGCGTTCGAATGGCTTTAGATTAAATGTTTAAAAACGCCGTAATTTTATACACGTTTGTGAATCGAACAAAACAGTTTTGGATTTAAAATACCTCTTTTTTGTTAGAAAATGCTCCCATCTAGATCCTCATTTATGTATACTATTTATGAAAGGTTATTATTTTTTATTTTCGTACTCATTTTTAAGCAGAAGCAATATTTTGTTTTTAATTTTTCAACGGAATATTAAGCATAACTGTAAAGAATATTATGAATAATTCAAATGATTTATTAAAATTACTCGCTTTAAAGTTAAAAAAAAAAAGAAAAACGCTGTTTTCAGAAATATTTTTTATATCTTTATTTCAAGACAGAGATTTCTTGCTTACATTACGAATAAAAGGTAATTTCTTTAAAAAAAATTAGATTTCCGAATTAAAAACTTTTATGGAAATTAGAATTATAGGACTAATAAAGTTTGAATTTATCCTTCAGAATTATATTTTAATATAAAGAAAACCGTTATGTTTTCGTATATCTTATGTGCTGTACAATCAAATGTTTGCAAATTTAGTAGAAGAAAGTATAAGGTAATCATAAATTATACATCGGATTGAAAATAAATTAATAAAATATTGTTTTAAATGCATATGGTTATAAAAAGATATCTTAATTCGAAGATCATTATTTCGTGGAATGTAACAACAGGATTATTTTACAGGGAAAATTGCATAGGCTTGAGGAATAAGAAATATTTTTTGATTAAATAGTAGTATTCATATCGACGTCTACTGAACACCTTTCATGTTGTAAATCATTTCATTAAAAGAACTCTAAATTTTTAAATATAACACATAAGAAATTTTTTCAGTCATTTGATCCTTAGTTTTTAAACACTTTTCTTAAACATGATTTATTTTAAATACGTAATAGTGGAATTTTATTACCGATTTTTCATTTTTAAAACTTAATTATCAGTTAATAGATCAATTTAATTAAATTTTTATTTCATATGAATGACGCCACCTGGTTCTGAATTTGAGAAAAACCGAGTTCAAAATTCCATAATATTTTTAATAATGAATTATAAATTAAAAATAAAAAAATTAAAAAATAATTAATAAAAGGTTTTACTATTTAGCACACTAATAAAAGCGTGTTTTTAAAAATTGATTTGATTAAATTCATTTGTGAGAATCAATTTCTCAGCGATTAATTTTTTATACTCTAAAATTAATGATAGGAATTAGAGTTCTTTTAAAATTGATGAGAAAATTGTCGAAAAAAATATTTTTTTGATGTATGATTTTTTTTATTGAATATAGCATGAAACAAAATTATTTTTTGGATGGAATAAAATTAAAAAACTTTTCATTCATCTTTTTTACAGAAGAAAAAATTTATTCCGGAATTCAGTCTAAAAATTCTCACCTCTCTCTCAATAAATGGCAACAAGACTGGGATTCAGGCGACACTGGGAAAATAATTTTTAATATACTCCCTCAAGTCACTCTAAGCCCAGCTTCATGGTCAAGAGAATCCATCCTCTTCGCTACAGGCCGCGGTCCTTTACCCAGCTATCTATATAGATTCCTGCTTCATTTTTCAGATATCTGCTCATGCTGGGAAAAGTGAGACCCTCTCCACTACACAACTTCTTGTCATATATCGTTATCTTATCATTTAACAAAACCAAGTGCATAAAATACTCAACTTTAGTGGAAAAGCGTACTTTCAAATAAACTATCAAGAATAAATATAGCTAAACTCGTATCTTTTCTCACTGAAAATGAGAAACCTCATAAAACAGCCACCGGTCGCAACCAGTTCATCCTACTCCGACCCAGATTTCTCGCCTTCACCAAGACCTCAGACTTATGGACTAAGACCCTCTAGAGGTCCAATACCTAGGACCTTAATCAGTCCTCCTACAAGTATATAGATGCAGAGAACTTTTGGGACCTGTCTTAAAGTTTTTGCTTCGCGAGTCTTTCTTTTCATATGTAAACACACCTTCTTTCATCGTTTTTATAATTTTCACATGTTTTTCGTAGATGTTAAAAAACTGTATGTAACCTTTTTTTTTTGTTCAATAAACACTCATACAAACTGCAAACCGGAGATTTTTATCTCTGGAGTCAGGGGTGTGTCGTAGTGTAAAGTAAAGTCTTAAATACACATCGCCATACAAAAATATCTCGAAACATTAGGATTTGCAATATTTGTACTTATTCCGCATTTTTAGATTTCACAAAATCATCCTACACATATACTTTACTTTCGAATCTCTCTATCTATTTCAAATCTAATATGTTCCATTCTACATATGCTGGTACTTTCCATTTGCAAATTTACCTCTTTAATATTCAAATAGATTGCCCTGAAACTAATATTTTTCAAAATTACTTCTCTTATTGGTTCAAAACATTATAGCAATTCGTTTAAGACTTGACTTGACTCACTGATGTCTGGCGGGAACGGATTCTTTTCCGAGCAAGTGAACGGATTTTGCTTCTTCGTGAGAACCGTCCTAATTGGGTTAGGAACGGATTCCGATGAATGAAGAATCCTAAAAGTAAAACACAGAACCTAGAGAGAGCAATATTGGAAGAGCAAACACGGAATGTTTCTGTTTCGTTGCAGACTGCAAAGAAATCGTTTGCTATCGAACATTCTGAGATGGCCGTGGAATGTAAAATAGCAAAGGGAATTGTAAAT
This sequence comes from Araneus ventricosus, assembly GCA_013235015.1. Classification (NCBI taxonomy): domain Eukaryota; kingdom Metazoa; phylum Arthropoda; class Arachnida; order Araneae; family Araneidae; genus Araneus; species Araneus ventricosus. The sequence goes on along the minus strand of BGPR01011623.1, from coordinate 10,496 downwards.
CACATTTGCTTTTTCATTTGAAGAAACCAAGTTTGTGAATAGAATAATCTTTATTTTAATTGTATCCAGCGTTATTTGCCATAATCTGAAAAGGATGACTATTCCTTCAATTCTGCAAGAATGTTTAATAATGGGAATTAACCGGAGATTTAGATACATCGTTAGACAAATTAATTATACATCTAATGAATAATACCATTAGGAAAACACTTTTTTTTAAAAGATCGATGTCAACAAATTAAACTCCTATCCTCCGACCTGTTTTATGCACTTATCGAGTTTAAATTTAAACAAGAAAGTAGATGTATATTTTTGTATACAATTGAAAAATTATTTTGAAAGAAAAAAAATATAAGTATTCATTTCCAATTTGCTTTTAGCATATCTTGCTTTCTTAAAACGCTTTTATTTAGCTTAACTTGTTTCATGTTTGTAATTCGGAATTGCGCAATCTATTTTATCACTCACTTTCTGATACGTTGGAGTTCTGAAATTTTGTATTATTAAATGTTCTCGATGACATTATGCGGTTTTAATCTGTTCTGAAGTTATTATTAGTTAATCGATTAACATTAATTGAATCTTAATTCTATACGCGTGTTGCCAACTGGTAAGAAACTTGAAAAAAAATTTATAACAAGGTTCCGTAATATACAAAAAGGTTGTAATTAAACTTCTCTTTTTTAAAGCATCCTGTAGCTGAAACTGGTAGGTGTATTGACAACAAAATTGGTATATGAACTATACACTCTGACTTCAGCCAAAAAGCCGAAAAGCGATTATGAACTATGGACGAGTTTTATGTATTGTTTATTCACATTAAAATGCCGTACCTACGTCATTCCGCTGCAATGCTAAGTTAATGTAACCTTCAAAGCGGAAGTTCAGGTTTTTAATGAAATAAAACAAACCTGAAAACTCGTTCATACTTATCGGATACGCTAAAGATATCTCCAAAAAACAAAACAATAATATTAATTTAAAAATTCCCGCTAGGGGAAAGCAAGCAACAGAATATCGGAAATTCTACGTGTAAAATGACTAACATGGAATAAAAATAACAATTTTAACATTTATTGGCTAGTTATCGATCAGCATGCCATCGAACCATTTCAAATGAAGGTAACGGAAACAACAAGTCTGTGCTGCAAGAAAAAAAAGACAGCAATTTAATTTGTATAAACAGGCAGATTATCAAGAAATGTGACAAGTGAAGCAATTAATAACGTTAAGGACGTGTTTTATATCAGGATCTGTTATGCATCGCACTTACACTTTTTTGCATGTAGAAATCGCCAGAATTTTTCATTCCTGAAGCGATAGACGTCATATGATTTGCTCGCTTTTAATTCTTAATGCTTAACAGTGTTTTTCTTAAATGTTTAAATTGTTGTTTTATTAAGTCCTATGCTAATTTTTTCATATTATGATGTACAGCGCCACCTTGCAGACATATTGGGACCTTTAGAGCATCTGGTGCATTGTCCCTGTACCAATTTTGGTGTTAATCTGCTGACTGGTTTCAGCTGTAGGATTGAAGAAGTTTAACTGTAACCACTTTGTATACTATAATAATGAGTTATAAATTAAAGACTAAATAAAAAAGTCTAATAAAACGCGCTTTCATGAGTGTACCACTTCATAACGACATTGCGTGAAGAACTTCTGAGATTTTTACTGCAAAAACCAGATTTTACTGAAAAGCTTTCTTTTCTGATTAATGTAAATAAAATATTGCTTTAGTTGAAATAATTTTTCACAAGCAGCAGCAAGGGTTGCGAGAAAGGAATTTATTCTGGAGTGACAATATGATTTGAGGAAAAAATTGCCATTTGGAGAAAAGTTCTTAATTTCAAATTGCTTTTTAATGATATCATTTTCACCTTTCTGTGTGTTGTATAAAGGATATGCGAGTATTTTTTGTCCATTTTTTTTACAAGTAATAGATAAAAAATTAGTTTGTTGGCCATACAGACTTATTTTTGTGGTGACAAGAATAATGATTTATTTTTTAACATTAGATTAAATAAATACTTACGTAAATGAGAATATTGAGCCTTGAAATGCGTTCTTTTCCGTCTTTAAATTCGTATTTTGCCATTGTTTCTTTAAATTCGTACTTTGTCCCTGCATCTTTAAATGCGAACTTTGCCCCTGCATCTTTAAATGCGTAATTTTCCCCTGCGTTTTTAAATATGTACTTGGTCAGGAAGGAGGAAGTTTTGCAAGGTCTATTTTCGTTTTTGATTCCACGAAGTATACTTGTTTCAGGGAGTTTTGACGCCTAAAGTAGATAGTTTCTTAATAATGTAACATTAAAATGACATTCACTTTTATTTTATATACTTGGGTAATTACAAGTTACAATTGGAAAAGACATGTTATGTAAAATAAATCACTAATCATTGAAATTGAATTTTGCCCTAAATTGAAATATTTAGTTTAGTATGATTACAGCTTATTATTCGTACAAAGGTTATTTTGGGCCCACCTCGTCGTTTTAAACAGCGGTGAGGAGGCGAGGATCATACCGAAGTCGGGAACTTCATCTCAGTTCTTCAACATTGCAATGAAGGAAAGACCCTTTACCTCGGACGATTTAACATACATCAGGCCTACGTAAACGATGGATCTTGAGTGGAATCGGGTCACGTAAAAATAAATAAAGAAGAAAACGTTGGATATAAAAGTGAATGTTATTCTGATACGTAAAACATATTTCATGCTTGTAATTTAGGTATCAGATTTCTTTATCTAAAATTAGATGTCTCTAAATGACTTTATAAGAATGGAAGCGGTACTTTCTCATCACAGGCAAATTTGTTTTTACCTAAGTGGATTTAACATGCATCAGGCCTGTTTACACAGATGATCTTTTGTAGTATCGGGTGAAATAAGAATAAATATAGAAGAAAACGCTGGTTATAACAACGAATGTTAATCTGATACTTAAAACATATTTCATGTTTGTTAATTTATGTATCAGATTTCTTCATTTGAAATGAGATGTCTCTAAATGATTTTATAAGAATGGAAGGAATGTATTTTTTATCCCTATCCCTCAAGAATTTTTAGGGACTCTTTTAGTAATTCATTTGTTCTCTGTATGATGATGACCAAAATAGAAAAAAATTTGCAAAAGTTAATTATTCTTCATTTCTACCGAGAAGACTCGTTAAAAATTTCAATTATTTGTTTTGCATTCTTTTATTTTGAAATTTTATACGGAACATAAAGTATTCAGAATTTTCAGCTTTATGAGTACTTTAAGCGATTGAATTTGTCACCCATGATTAAACATGTCAAACTGAGAGAAAATGTATGACGATAAGAGACAGCTATGCGAAAGGTGATATCGTGCATATCACCTGCTCAGAAATTTACTCTGTGAACAGTAGACCTCGCCCCCCCCCCCAAAAAAAAATCTAAGATTTTCTCTTCTTAATATTTTTTAAAAGCTTAGGAAATTTTATTCATTGTCAAGACAATTGTTTGTAGGACACCGGAGATCATTATTTGACTCCTAAGGAGATACACTGGTGTACAAAAGTTTAGAAGTACTGGTGTACAAAGGCACAATTCTTAAGGTGCGAATTTAGAGTCAATATGGATAAAATGGTTCGCAATCTGCTGAATTAGCAAAACATCATCTCTAGCTCTTTTAATTCGCTTATTTTTAGGCGGCATATCAAAATATTTTGAGAAAGATGTCACCAAAAAATCACAGAGAAAAATTCAATCCTTAAATAAATTATTTTAAAAAATCGAGAAAATTTTACTATTAAATATTCATCAAATTAAAATATTTTATCCAACTCACTTTGTTAGAAATAAGAAGATGGAATTAAAAATAACTTGGAGATAAATATTACAATTTGACAAATATATTTATGTATAAGATAAAGCTGTCGTTGTGTTGCAGATATTTCTTAGCGAGAAGCGTCTGATAATTCCTTTTAGGCTTAACAATTACAATCTAATTTTGAAAAAAAATGCCGACTGCGGCTCATAAGGTATAAAAGAAATGATTTAGATGGCGAATGAGTTTAAATACAAATTTAGAACTGAAAGATAGCCAAAGATTATAAAATGCATGGATAACACTTATTGAGCGGAATGAGGATAACGATACAAAGCAATAAGCGAACTGTATTTATAACTCTGATGTCATAATCTTAATGTTGCTACTCACTCTTTTATTACCAATTAAATTGATAATAATAGTAATTATATATAAATGAAATTATTTTATTATGGAATTAAAATAAATAGAAATAAAATATATACACAGTTTTCTATTGCTTCAAGAAATATTTCTGCCAAATTTGAAGGAAATCGAACAACGCATTTGGTCGCAATCGCGTAACAAACTTACAAACAGACAAATGCAAAATGCTAAGTTGCAAGACAAATTCAAAGTGCTAAGAGTCAAAACACGTAGACCTCGCTTCACTTGGCCAATTACTTTTTTAATGATTATCTTAAACCAAAAGACCGTATCGTATTGTCACAAGGAAGAAAATTTCAAGAATTTGAAGAGTCAATGTGGATATTTTCACGTGAGGCTCGAAAAAAAATAAATATTAGACTTTTCTATTTAGTATTATTTTTCCTCTCATTGTTTTTTATGATAAATATTTTTTTATTCTGTTCTTATTTTGTGAGGTTTCATGCTATGCTTTTGCTTTCTCCGTTAGTTTTGATTAACCTTATTATTTTGTTTTAACACGTTGGCTCCGTTCGACTCATGTCTGTAATTCATACCTACTATCTAATTAGATGGCTCCTTCACTGCTATAAACAGGAAGAGTCATCTGATTAGATAGGAAGTCCGAATATCTCTATCACTCGCTGGCGCGGGTAATGGCAGCGAACGTGTTAAAAAAACAATTTTACAGAACGCTTTTATTATTATTTCGAAATGACGTTATGCTTTGAGGTATTATTACTCAGAGATTTGAATTTCCACCTTAATACTATGAATACTACGCTTCCAATGTTTTACTTGACGCTTACTTCACTTTTTTAAACATTTTTTTATATATCGGATTGTCAATATCTGCTGTATTGTTAACAAAATTAAAAGGCTTAATTAATCGGTCATAATTAAATGCGGCGATGGATTGTGGGCATTAAATATAAATAAATAAATTACCTTTCTGCTATGCTGATATATTCGATATCAATACTTTTATATTTAAGAGGGCGCAAATAAATTTTCGTAACATAAATATAATCAAACAAGCTATAATTAAAATAAACTTCCTTATGAAATATTTAAACTGTATTTGTCAAATGTTTTGGTTTGGTTTTGTTTAATTATATTAACGTCCTGTTTTGAAGCAATAGGAGGGCTATTTTGGGACAGAACTCGTAATTTTGAACAGGGATCATATGGCAAGCACGACACCTACGTGTCCACGGCAATTAGCAATGCGTAGAAAAATTAGTTTAACTAGAATCGAGCGTAGAATTATCTGCGGTAGAATGCTGACATTTTCAGTGTCACTGATGAACAGGAGAATCCACCTCCGTGACTAATTGCGGCTTTATTCAGCGGATTCAAGTCACGTGTAATAATTATTGACGGACTCTGCTGTAAACACACAGGGAGTTTGCTGATTAAACTGTTTGATATGTAGATGAAACTTCATTAGCAAAATCAACTTCAGCAGGGGCGATTAAAACTACACTCATATTTTTAACACTAAGCCTTTAGTAAACTTAAACATAAAATACTAAAATTGTTAAAACTGTTGCACTAGTTACATATACATAAAACTGTAAATATTAACACAATTTTGAATGTTGACATGATTAAAGAATAATTATAAGCTTTTGTATATCTTGATTTGTGTCAGGTTTGTAAAATTAGAATTTTGTAATCGATTTTTCACTGGCTTCTTGATGTGCTGCAGTTCTGAACGTTTGTACATTTGCGTGTTCCCCATGACAGAATAATATATTAATATTCCGCGGATGCGATTGTTTTCTAATTGATTAGGCTAAATTTCGATTCCTTATGAGTGATACCCTCTGGTATTATGATTGCATGATATTTATAATCTGAATTATGAACTGTATCAAAGAACGAACTACAGAAATTAATTAAAAATAAAAAAGTAAAAGCATAGTTATATTGGCTACTAGTATGTAGAAATCAGTTGTTATAAACAGAATGGATGCCAAATTAAAATGGTAAAAATGATGTGCTTTTTAACTTTAAGAAAATAAATCTATGAAGTAATCATGCCACAATGATTATCATGAGAAAGAACATTCTTACTTTCGTTAAAAATTAAATAAGTAAAAATTCAATTAAACGTCATTTAACCGTCAGTTTCTGCTATCCGTCACAGTTTAAAAAATCTAATCCGTCATTTCTGTTACATTACTACTCTTATACTAAAGTTTATATCGATCGTTTTTTAAAAATAAATACAATATTATTCACTTTTAAGGGATTTTATTTTCATTTTCATACCAAGCCAGCTGTGAAATCACGTCACTGTACATACAGTGGTTCGAACAATTAAGGATACACTTCATTTTTTGCGCTAATTAACACTTTGTATGGTGAATAATGCGCAAAAAATATATTTATAACAAAACTTTTTGCAGAGGCATTAAACTATGGACATTTTACTTTGTATATATACAAAATAAAAAAGAATTCATTAAAAATCATATTACTTATACAGCTTTAAAACTTTATTAGGAAAAGTTTGCGGTCAAAATATTGAGAATACAATTTGAAAAATATGTTTAACTACCACTAAATATTTTCTACTTGGCTGCTAATTTTTATCTAATTTTGCGTAATTTTATCTTAAACCTTTTCAACGATCATTTTTATGTAATGAAGTTTGTTAGATGAACTTAAAGCCAAACTTTTAAATGGAAAATGGCTCCTCGAAGAGAAACCAGTATTGATGTAAAGAAATTCGTATTGATTATTTAAAAAAGGAAATTCTTATCGTGAAATAGCTACAATTGTTGGTAGAAGCCACACGTGGGTCCAGGAAATCATTGAAAAATATAAAAGTGATGGATTGATTGAAAATAGAAGTGGAAGAGGAAAGGAAATATATTCTGAGTGATGTCACAGAAAGGAAAATTTTGGAAGAAATCAAGATTGATCCTAAAGTAAGTGCAGTCAAACTTGCTGCAGAAACTTCTCAAGTGCTGAAACTGTGAGAAATGTAATTAGACAAGCTGGATATAAAATTCGAGTTGCTAGAAAGAAACCGTTCATCAGCTTGCAAAATCAGAAAAAGTGTTTGGAGTTGGCAAAAACTCATCAATTGAAGACCAATAACTTTTGGAATAAAGTTATATTTAGTGATGAAAGTTAACTCAACATTTTCGGTAGTGACGGCCGTCGCACCGTATGGAGAAAGCCCCAGACCGTTTTGGATCAAAACAATTTACGTCCTACAGTTAAACATGGTGGTGGCTCCGTCATGGTTTGGGGTTGTATGGCTTCAAACGGGGTAGGAAATTTAGTTTTTATAGATGGCATTATAAACCATATGGTTTACTTGAATATACTTCACAACAATCTAAAAGAAAATGCTAAAAATTTGGGTTTAGACGGAAATTTCATATTCCACCACGACAACGACCTCAAACACACGGCAAGTATCGTCAAAATATGGTGTCTTTTTCATTTTAAGCAACAGTTACACACACCACCGCAATCCCCCGATATCAATGTCATAGAAAAATCTGTGGGCAGCATTCGAGACAGCGGTCCAAAATCACAAAATTAGAATCAAAGCCTATTTAAAACAAGTGTTACAAGAAGAATGGGGTAAAATATCCTCAGATACCACCAAAAAGTTGGTCGAATCGGTTCCATGGCGTTTTGGAGGACATTATAAAAGACAAAGGACATGCAACTAAATATTGACACTTTCTTTGTATGTGAAATATTATAAAAATTTCATTGGTGTATTCACAATTTTTTGAGGTAAAAATCTGGATATGTTTATTTAAAAATGCTTCTGAAACTTTTCATTTTAAAAGTTTTTCATTGATTGTTCTTTATTTTTACTTTAAATTAAACCATTTGTTATGTGTAAAAATAAAAACATGTTTGCATTTCTTGGTAATGTGCTATTTACATTGAAAGTTGGATTTATCAAGTAAAAGTAAGGTGTATTCTCAATTGTTTGAGCCACTGTATCTATGAAGAGATTTCTGTTATCCGCCTATTTGTTTATCCCTCACAACCTGGTCCGGACGGTGACGTTTAATTGAAATTTCACTGCATATTTGAAATGTTTTTAAAATTCTAGTTTGTACAGATTATTTTCTCTGAGAAATTTCAGTTGAAAACTGCACTCGATCTCCTTGAATCACAGATATAAACATACGATTCATCCCTTGTTACTATAATTTTCAAATAGTTTTTCTCTTTTTAATACATCTAAGGATGTCAAGCGCGCCTAAAGGCTGGACTTCTTTTTTAACTGCAGACAGCATTCCGGCTCAAATTTGGCAACTACACGTCTCATACCCAATTCTTCAATTAGAACGGATTGAACCGAACTGTAGTTAATGCAGCACTCTTCGAATAAATCGTGGATGTTTTCATATTTGTCAAAGTTTTCGAAGTCATAAATTTTGAAATTTTCATAGCCATGTTGGAAACATTTGAACAACTCATTAACTCTTATACAACTCATACAATCGTCTCCATGAGCTTTCTTCACAGGTATTGCCAAGCGTTTGGCAAAATTTGATGCGGATTCTCTGCCATAAAAATATTCGACGACAACACAGCATATGCAATTTTCAAAGCCCTACTGTACAGAAATTAGAGCTACGACATTGAATCCTTCGGCGCATGCATAAAAGTGTTAAAGGTCAGTATCTGTCACTGGTTTTCATTCGCCGTATTTCAGCTTTCAAGATATGTCACCAGTATCTTTACTTTTTCACCACACCTCCTTTAAGATCTGTCGCCTTCCACTCATTTTTCGCAAGAAGAAATTAAAATTCATTTATTCCTACTTCCTCCCATTATTTTGAAAGAATACAAGTAGGCAGCTAGAAAGAATATAAATAAAATAAGGAGCAGTAATAGCATACGAAAGGTTAAATCTCAATGGCTGGAGAAGTTCGTAAAACATCTTTCAACTTATGCATAAATTACATCCAAAATTTCCGTGATCTCATTTCAAAAGCCGTTCACTTTATGGGGATTATGCTTTTTCATCACATAGTTTTAAGATTCATGCTATAAAGAAAAGTCTGCTCTGTGAAGAAGCATTTTTCTCCGTGTTTTAATTACTACTCCCTCGAATGTTACTATTTTGAGATGTGGCGCTGAATTAATGCATTACATTCGCTAAGAGAATTGAACTTGGGTTTTTAATCAGTTTTCTAGCTATTGGATTTGGTTCATACTTCCTTTCTTGCCGTAGATACATCATTATTTGTAAATAATATGGATACTCAATTGAGTAAGGAATCGTTGATGTGGATTCCTCGCATACGCGTTAGGAAATATTATTTCCCTCTTAAAATCCCACGCGGTGATGAATATTGTCACGCGCAAGAAAATAACAATTTGAATCATTTTTGGGATTTGGTTTACTAACTTAGGTATAAAACAACCAAAATTCGCAAAATTTGTCATGAAATGTGGGCTAACCTTTGCATCAATGGTGAGTTTAATATTGTGCTTACAAACTAAATTGTTATCCAAGCAAAATAAATAAACAAATAATAACCCGGAAGTAATACCTGTATACTTTAATAACAGAATCAATTTTTGGTCGAATTTCACAAATTTGAATCCAATTATTTGATACCAAAGACGTCCGAGGTTCTATAAAATATAATAGAAAAACATTGCCTGGACTCACCAGTGAATTTTACGATATTGATTGAATAGTGTCATGGGACTCACTGGTAGTTGTCAACTTGTTAATATATAAGGTGATGAGAAAAAGAATGCCCAGATTTTTGAAAGGTTGTATTTTTGCGACAAAATACTTAAAGCATGATTCAATATTTCATTTCATCGTAAGTAGAACATTGTGAAGTTACATATATTTGGCATCTTGTGTCACAATAAGCGTCTTTCATCGAACTACGAGATGTCTGGTTGGACCACGGTTGTTTAACCCCTTAAGAGTCGCATTTTCTTCGCATCAAACAAGATGAACCCTCCTGTTTAGGAGAGGGGCTGTCGTTTTCATTCATCTAAGGAGGCATATAATACTTGAGATACTTATGGATTCTACGAAATTTTTGTACCAAATTATAAAGTAAATTAATGATTATATCTTAGTTTTAAGCCAAAAAATGCGTGCGATAATTCGATGAGCGTCAATATGACGGGCGAGACGATAGCACGACATCGTTGATATCGCACGATACTGTAGCACGATAATGTTGAAGTCCTGATTTATCTGTCTTGTCTTCGTCTGAAATACTTACCAAGAAACACATGAATCTGAAATACTAAAAACACATGAATCTGA